>CANNZV010006562.1:0-16930 GCA_947561585.1 Caprella mutica | reverse complement strand
TAATGATGGTTGAATAAATTCGCTTGGATTACCAATGTGTGTTAAGCAAAGTTTGTGCATTGTCCTTGTACAAGCTACATATAGCATTTGCCTATCGGGAGCGGAGAGGTAATTTTTGTCTGTGCAATAAGGTACAATAACCTGGTCAAACTCCAATCCTTTTGCCAAATGTGCGGTGGTAATCACAATGCCACTCCCAAAGGCAACACTAACTGCATTCAATAGATTAATTTTGAATAACTCACGTAGTGACTCATAAAGCGTATCCGCCTGTTTTTGTGTTTTGGTAATAATACCTAAGGAGTTAAATTTACTGGCCTTAAATTCAGTAATTATTTTTTTGATTTCTTCCAACTCAGCCTCTTTATTTTTACAAGAAATGATAAGTGGTTCTTCACCATGTCGTTCTAAGGCTTCCACATTCACATGTTGACTTATGCGTTTTGTGAATTGAGTAATTTCATAGGTTGATCGATAACTTTTAAGCATGGTCATGGACGTTGCTCCAGGAAATATTTTTTCTATAGTATCCAGATTAGAAGCACTAAAAGGGTTTACGGATTGGTTGATATCGCCTAAGATTGTTTTTTTGCATGTATACAATCTGCTTAAGACCTGATATTGAACAACAGAATAATCTTGCATTTCGTCAATGACCAAGTGCTTCACTTTTTTGTTTGATTTGAGTCCTTCCAATTTCATCTTAAAATACAAAAAGGCATAAACATCACTCCATTCATAAGTACTTCCTTTTTTGAGTTTGAATAATTCAGGTCTGCCAAGCCATTCATAAAAACCTTTATACAATACTTTGGGATTGTAAGATGGAAACATTTTACGAATGGTCGTATGCAATGCTGTTCGATCTTTATATTGAATTTCTATTTTATAGAATCGAAAAACATTTTCGACAACCTCGCGAACCACTTCATTAAATCGTTTTAGAAGAGGCATTCTATTGTATTTCTCAAAACTTTCTTTGATAAACCATGCAGGTACGAGTTTGCCTTTGACATAAATATCTGTAATTTTAAAACCATCATTTTGTAACCACATATAGTATTCATCCATTTTTTTGATGAGTTCTCTTGATGATTTAAACCGAATTCGTTCAATCAGTTTTTCATCATTTTTCTCAAGCAATAGCGTAACCTGATCAAAGAAAGTTTGAAATTTTATTTGATAGTCAAATAGTTCATCGGCTATTTCTTCAACACTGGTTTCGGCAACGGATTCTTCTCCTAATTCGGGCAATACATTGGAGATATAACTAGCAAAAACTTTATTGGGAGAGATAATCAAAATATCTTCTGAAGTAATGGTCTCTTTAAAACGGTACAATAAAAAAGCGATTCGGTGCAAGGCAATCGATGTTTTCCCCGAACCCGCAACTCCCTGAATGATGAGATGGCGAGCTTCTTCATTGCGAATGATGGCATTTTGCTCTTTTTGAATCGTAGCAACAATGTTCTTCATTTTGGAACTAGATGCCTGGTTGAGTTCCTTTTGCAGCACTTCATCATGGATGGTTATATCTGTATCCAACATATATTCCATTTCCCCATTACGAATCCTGAATTGCCTTTTGAGTGAAATGTTACCTTCAATCGTCCTTGCATTAATTTCGTAAAAAGATTCTCCCAATTCAAAATCATAAAATAGACTAGAGATAGGTGCCCGCCAATCATATACTAAATTACTTTTGCCATCCGTATCTTGAAAATTATGAACACCAATGTATATGTTTTTGGCAGTTTCTTTATGGCGCTCTAAAAAATCTATCCTACCAAAAAATGCCGTGTCTTTTAATCGTATTAAGCGTTTTCGGTTATCTACACTATGCTCTCCTTGCAAAGAATAATTGCGAATAACTTCACGCATTGCGTTTTTTTCAAGAAAGTCCATATCGCGTTTATGATCTTGCATGTGTTTGTGCATGTCATCGATTTCATCGCTCTTACCTTGTATCGCCTCATTTATCTCCGTAAGCCTTATGTTTACTTTTTGTATTAACGCTGATAGGTAATTTTGTTCCTTTTTTTCTTCTGACATATCTTTTGAATATTCCTTATCACTATCTATAAATAGACCTGTCCTACAAATATACAATTTAAATATATTTTATAGATTTAATGAAAAATTATTGACATGTACTACTTACTTTCCGATACAGAAATTGGAAAATATATTACCTAACAAATCGTCAACGGTCACCTCGCCTGTGATAGCGCCTAAGTGATGCAAAGCCTGACGAATATCCATAGCTATAAAATCTGAAGTGACGCCCGTATCCATGCCACGCAGCACATCATCGAGACTCTGGTAAGATTTGTTGAGTGCTTCGTAATGTCGAATATTGGAAACAATCGTGCTTTCCAAAGAAGTCTTGTGTTCCAAAACAGCATTGTAAAGCGAGTCTTTGAGGTACTCAATATTCATTTTATTAATCGCCGAAACGGGAATAAATTGCTCCGCACTCAGATGTTCTCCAATATAATGTTTCGCCTCTGTGTACGGATTCAAATCCATTTTGTTGGCAATGGCAATGAGATGGATATCGGCTTTTTGCAATTTGGCTAAATCCTTTTGTACTTCTTCTGGCGAAGTTTCAATGACATCAAAGACATAAACCAAAAGCGAAGATTGGGCAATTTTTTCCATCGTTTTTTCTACACCAATGGCTTCTATTTGATCTTGTGCTTCGCGGATTCCTGCTGTATCTATCAGTCTAAATTGGATGCCATTGATGTTCAGCAATTCTTCTATGGTATCGCGAGTCGTCCCCGCAATGTCGCTGACTATGGCGCGTTCTTCATTGAGTAAGGCATTGAGTAAGGTAGATTTGCCTGCATTGGGTCGTCCAGCGATAACGGTGTTAACACCATTTTTGATAACGTTTCCTAGTTGGAAAGAATCAATTAATGCTTTGAGTAATTGTTGAATTTTTAAAACCAGTTGACGCAAGTCATCCCGATTGGCAAACTCCACATCCTCTTCTCCAAAGTCCAATTCCAATTCTATCAGCGAAGCAAAATTGATGAGCTCTGTACGCAAGTTTTGAATTTCATTGGAGAAGCCTCCGCGCATTTGTTGGATAGCAAGGGCGTGTGCATTTTCGGAAGAAGATGCTATTAAATCCGCCACGGCTTCGGCCTGCGACAAATCCATCTGTCCATTGAGAAAGGCACGCATGGTAAATTCTCCTGGCTGCGCCATTCGTGCGCCTTCTTCTATAAACAACTGTATCAATTCCTGAATAATATAATTGGAACCATGGCAAGAAACCTCTACTACATTTTCTTTGGTATAGGAAGTGGGCGCTACAAATAAAGAAACCAAAACCTCATCAATAACGCGTCCTTGTTTCTGAATTGTCCCCAAATGAATCGTATGACTTTTTTGCTTTGCTAAATTTTTAGCAGGAAAAACCCCGTCGACTATTTTGATAGCTTGACTACCCGACAAACGTATCACGCCAATCGCACCCACACCAGGTGGCGTAGCTAAAGCAACTATTGTATCCATTAAATTATATGTAGGTTGTGCCATAGACTGCAAAACTACTAATAGTTTTACTATTTTTGCCCCTAGAAACCAGTAAATGAATGATGAATTTTGCATTAAAGAAACTAACACGATACTGTGAAGAACATACGACACCACAAACGTCTGCGCAGTATGAACTCGAACGAGAAACGAACCTCAAAACGCTTGCACCGCAAATGTTGTCAGGACATTTACAAGGTGCTTTGTTGACGATGTTAACCCATATCAAACAACCCAAAACCGTCTTAGAAATAGGGACTTTTACGGGTTATGCAGCCTTGGCTTTGGGTAAAGGCTTGTCAGAAGATGGCATTTTACATACCATAGAAGCGAATGAAGAATTGGCGTATATGATTGAAAAATACATTCAAAAAGAGGGTTTAGAAAATAAAGTACAGTTACATATTGGTGATGCGAAGGTTATTATACCCACTTTAGATACGAATTTTGATATGGTTTTTATTGATGCAGGCAAGAAGGATTATGAATTTTATTACGACCTTGTTTTTGATCGATTAAATCAGAATGGACTCATCATCGTTGACAATATTTTGTGGAGTGGCAAGGTTACGCTTAAAGAACATGATAATGACACCAAAGTCATACATGCTTTTAATGAAAAAGTACAAAACGATGAGCGTGTAGAAAACCTGATGTTGCCTTTGAGAGATGGGTTAATTATTGCTAGAAAAATTTAATAAATATACAAAAATTACTCCGTGTAACTCTGTGCGACTCCGTGGTGAAATAAAGGATTAATTGAACGCTGAGAAGCAGAGACAAAAAATGTATTAATTGTATTAATGAAATGAAAGAACTATTTAATAAAATATTTGGAGGGGTATCTAACCTATTGCCCTTGCAGGGAATGATAGAGCGAAGCGGACAACAATTATTTTTACCTTTTTATCACGCCATAGAAGGTGAAAAACCGATGTACCATATCAAGCACCTATATCCTGTACGAGATGTGGCACAATTTCAGGCAGATTTGGATTATTTACAAAAACATTTTGAGCCGATTGGCTTAGAAGATTTGATTCAAATCATCAAAGAAGATAAACTTATTGATAAAAATTATTTTCACCTTTCTTTTGACGATGGATTGCGAGAAGTATATGAGGTAGCGGCACCCATTTTGAAGGAGCGCGGCATCCCTGCTACCATTTTCATCAATCCTGATTTTGTAGATAACAAAGCCCTTTTCTTTAGGTATAAAGCCAGTTTTTTGATTGATAACTTGCACCGTATGCGACTGTCTAGTGCGCAAGGCCAGCAACTCGACGAAGCCCTTGAAAAAATAGGATTGACCACCGAAAACGGAATTTCTACGGCTCTTCTGGATATCAAATATGAAGACCAAAATACCCTTGACGAAATCGCTACTTTTGTAGGAATCGATTTTGGTAAATTATTAAAAGAGCAGCAACCTTATCTAAGTACAGAACAACTAAAATCTTTGCAAAAAGATGGCTTCACGATAGGTGCGCATAGCATGGATCATCCGCTTTATGCGGCGCTGACTTTGGATGAGCAACTCGACCAAACAGAACAATCTATCAATTTTGTAAAAGAAAATTTCGATACCAATTATAAGGTCTTTTCCTTCCCATTTACAGACGATGGTGTGGAGCGTACTTTTTTTGAAATCATAGAAACAGATCAGCTCGCCGACCTTACTTTTGGCTGTGCGGGATTGAAGAAAGATAGCTTCCCTTTTCACTTGCAACGCTTCCCGATGGAGGCTGCTACTTATGATGCAGAGCGACTGGTCACTACTGAATATTTTTACTATTTAGCCAAGTCGCCTTTCGGCAAAAACCGCATAGATAGAGCATGAGGATAGAGCGCTACTGCGTCAAGGATTTGCCTACTTTGATAGCCACAGATTTCTTCAAAAAGACGCCTGTTCTGCCTATCTCGGCACATCGCGCGATGTCGCATTTTCACAATCCAAGAGCCGAACCTGAGGATGAAGTTTTGTATCTCATGTTTATTGATGAAGCCTTGGTGGCTTACCGATTATTACTGCCCGATTATATTCATTTTCAAAATCAAAAAATCCGAATGGCATGGGTGAGCTGTATATGGGTGGACCCCAAAATGCGCGGACGTGGCTATGCCCAACAGTTGACAGCACTGGGTTTGGAGACTTGGCATAACTGCCTAATGGGAACCGAGTTTGCACCTGCATCACGAAGTATGTACAAGCGTATGGGGATGTTTGATGACTTTAGAAAAGTGACAGGTTATCGAGCTTATGTTCGGTTAGATTCAGCGACTTTGATTCCTAAAAGACGCCCTAGTTTAAGTTTTCTAAAACCTATTTTAAAAATAATAGATAGCAGTGTAAGTGCCATTCAAAATATCAATTTTCGTTCTTATAATAAAGCCTTGACTTCTGAAATTGCTATAAAAGAAACCAACCTTGTTGATGACGAATCATGGACTTTTATTTCGACTCGACAAGGCGATGAATTGATGCGTCGAAATCAAGAAGAATTGAATTGGTTGTTGCAACATCCTTGGGTATTGACAACGGAGACGGCCAAGCAAAATGCCTCGCGTTTTCACTTCACCTCTGCTGCCGAACGCTTTGAACAATCCGTCATTAAAATTTATGAAAACCAAAAACTGATTGCTGTTTTGATTTGCACTATAAGAGATAAAATGCTGAAAGTATTTTACGCTTATTTTGATAAAAAAAACGTAGCATTAATTGCTCAATATTTGCTCAATATATTAATCCAAAAAAATATTTACACCTTTACGATTTTTCATCCTATCCTTTGTGAATTTTTCAAACAAACGAAAACACCATTCCTAAAGGGACGAGATTTTACACGTCATTATATGTATGCCAAAGGTTTTCCGAGAGCCTTAAAAGAAGTAGATAGAATCTTTCAAGATGGCGATGGCGACGCAGGTTTTACTTAAAGGATTTGTAAAAGAAAAATTATTAAAACTTGTATGTCGCTTATGCTCTGTGAAACTCTGTGTCCTCTGTGCTTAGTTTATTTTTTACCACAGAGTCGTCTATAAATATAGGTTTAGTGTACCTAACTTGAACTTAAGCTGAATAATGCCTAATTTTGGCATCTAATAAAAAACGTTCTTTGAGAAAAACTGTGGTCAGTTCGTTTTTAAACTTTTTTCTAACCGAAGGGAAAGAAAAAATTTAGAAACGAATTGACTTTTCACAGGATTTGTCAAAGAACCATAAAAAACAAATCAAAGATGACACAGAATACAATTAAAGAAGTAATTGAAATCGCCCGTAAAGCAGGAGTGGCAATTTTGGAAATTTACGGAACAGATGATTTCCAAGTAGAAAGCAAGGCTGATGAATCGCCGCTAACGATAGCTGACCAAACAGCTAATAGTATTATTTGCGAAGGATTAGAGAAATTGGCGGTTCAATACCCAATTATTTCGGAAGAAAATAAGACTTTGCCTTATGACGATAGAAAGGATTACGACCATTTTTGGTTGGTAGATCCGCTTGATGGCACCAAAGAATTTATCAAACGAAATGGAGAATTTACGGTTAATATCGCTTTAGTCAAAGGGCAACGTCCTGTGGCAGGCGTCGTGTATGCGCCCGTCTTGGATGAGATGTATTGGGCTATCAAAGGAGAAGGTGCTTTTTTGGAAAAAGATGGAAAGGTGACGAAACTGAATCCTGATTCCTTCAAGTGGTCGGATAGTGGTTTGAGTTTGGTTTGTTCGCGTTCGCACTTGAATGAGGCAACAGAAAAATTTGTAGCTGGTTTTGACCAACCCAATTTAGTATCGCAAGGAAGTTCTTTAAAGTTTTTAATCTTAGCCAAAGGTGAGGCGCACATCTATCCAAGACTAGCCCCAACTATGGAATGGGATACAGGTGCTGCACAAATCGTATTGGAAGAAGCAGGTGGTTCGGTTATTAATAATGATACCAAAGAGCCGCTTTTGTACAATAAAGAAAATTTATTGAATCCTTACTTTATCGCAACCGGAAATGTAGAAAAGGTGTCGTAAATGATGAATCCAGAAGCCATTATACAAAAACAAGTAGAAGCTTACAATGCTAGAGATATTTCAAAATTTGTGGCTTGTCATGATGCGAATGTCAAACTATATAATTTTGCGGAAGCCGAACCTTTTGCCGTTGGGCATTCCAACTTAAGAGCGATTTATGCAGATGTTTTTGATAATTCTCCTAATTTGAATGCCGAGATTGTGAAGAGAATGGTCATGGGCAATACCGTCATTGATCATGAAATCGTCACAGGACGAAAAGGTGTTGATAATCTGGAAATCATTGCCATCTATGAAGTTGAAAACGATTTAATTGCAAAAGCATATTTTAAGCGCAAGGCATAAATAAATCTATGGGTTTTTCCGCCGTCATCATCACCAAAAATGAAAGCGATAATATTGCCGCTTGTCTGAAAGCATTGCTACAGGTGACGGACGACATCATAGTGGTGGATGCCCATAGTACAGACGATACGGCGATGAAAGCGGAGTCGCTTGGCGCAAAAGTATTTCCTTTCGATTGGAAAGGTTACGCCCAAAATAAAAACTACGGCAATGCGAAATGTCAACACGATTGGGTCTTATCGATAGATGCAGATGAGGTGCTTTCGGATGAATTAATAAAAACGTTACAAAAACTTTCTCCTCAAGAAAATACCGTTTATGCCTTAGATAGAATTACCAATTTTTGTGGGGCGTGGATAAAATATTGTGGCTGGTATCCCGATTGGAAACCTCGATTCTTCAATCGGCATCAAGTACAATGGCAGGG
Source organism: Caprella mutica (assembly GCA_947561585.1). NCBI lineage: Eukaryota > Metazoa > Arthropoda > Malacostraca > Amphipoda > Caprellidae > Caprella > Caprella mutica. The sequence continues at coordinate 8,592 of CANNZV010006562.1, read as the reverse complement.
AGATTTCGTGCATGAGACCTTAGCCATTCCCAATCATTTTACGACTCAAAAACTAAAAGGTAAACTCTTTCATTACTCGTTTAAGTCATTGGAAGATTACGAAGTTCGGCAAGAAAAATATGCACAACTCTCTGCTAATGAGCTATTTGCAAAAGGAAAGAAAGCCTCATTCTTACTCTCTACTTGCTCGCCCATCTGGCGTTTTTTTAAAACGTATATTTTAAAGTTAGGGTTTTTTGATGGTAAAAATGGTTACTTGATAAGTAAGCGGAGCGCTAAAATGGTTAGACAAAAATATAGGAAGTTGAGGGAGTTGAATGAAAAATAATGTAGTCCCCAAATTTATTTGGGTGACTCTATCTAGCATGGGGCAACCGACAATCCCGATAACTATCGGGACGGTGACCACGTTATTCCGTCAAGGACTTTGCTTTACCCGTTTCAGTAGCAATTACTTTATTCTCAGAATGCACCGCTTCAGCCATTTCGATAATCAAATTTGGATCTTTCTCAATCGCATTGCCCACCACAATCACATCAGCACCTGCCTTAGCATTGGCTAAAGCTTTTTCAGGTGTACGAATACCGCCGCCTACAATCAACGGAATATCCAAACCACCACTCACCGTCTGTATCATAGATTCACTCACGGGGTTTTGTGCCCCACTACCCGCATCCATATACATGAGTTTGAGTCCGAGCATTTCGCCTGCCACTGCCGTGACCAAAGCCACATCATCTTTGCTTGCAGGAATGGGTTGCGTGTTGCTCATATAAGAAACCGTCGTAGGCACACCGCCATCAATGAGCATGTAGCCTGTGGGCAAAATTTCCAAAGGACTTACCTTGAGATAAGGTGCCGTGATGACATGTTTGCCAATCAGCAATTCCGCATTTCTACCCGATATCAAGGATAAAAATAAAATACCATCCGCCTTATAACTCAACTGAAAAGAATTGCCCGGAAAGAGAATCATGGGGATATTGGAGGCTTTCTTGATGGTTTCAAGGCAATGATCGAGCATATTATTGACAATCAAACTGCCACCAATAAAGAAATAATCTACCTTAGCCTTTACAGCCAAATCTAGAACCTTATCCATATTTCCTAGTCGAACCTTATCAGGGTCAATAAGAACTACAAACTTCTTTTGACCGTTTTGCTTAGCGTTTTGGAGTGATTCATACAATTTCGGTGTCATATCGGCTTAGTTTTTATCAAAGGTAAAGTTATTATATGCCAAAGCGAAATTGAAAATAACTAATTTTGTCATTGTGAAATCAACTAATTTAGGTATCATTTTTTTTGGCTTACTATTTATAAATCTAAATTGTTAAATTTAGGTCTTAAAATAATCAGAAAGCTTTTGTAAGGAACTTATGTAGTTCCATCAACTGTTAATCTATAAATTAGACTCAAAATATTGTTAGAAGGAACAGTCATAAAATCAACGGGTAGCTGGTACGATGTGCGTCTTGCCGACGAAACTATTTTTCAATGTAGAATCATTGGGAAATTTCGGTTGGATGGTCAAAAACTCACCAATCCAGTTACGGTAGGCGATCAAGTACGCTTTGAAGAAGAAGGCGAAGCGGGCAAAGGCATCATTAAAGAAATTCTAAAAAGAAAGAATTACGTTGTCCGACAATCGCCTCGCAAAAAACACTATTTGCATCTATTGGCAAGTAATATTGACCAAGCAGTGCTTATGGTGACCATAGTGGAACCCATGCTCAAACAAGGTTTTATCGATCGCTTTTTGTTGATGACCGAACCGCATGATATCCCTGTTTATATTATTTTTAATAAGGCAGATTTGTATGGAGAAGATGCACTCGAAATATATGAAGTCTTGAAGGAAATTTATGAATCCATTGGTTATCATACGCTATTGACTTCGGCAGTAGACGGCACAGGCACTGAGGCACTTAAAACTATTCTGAAAGATAAAACAACACTCGTTAGTGGTCAGTCAGGCGTAGGCAAATCCTCTTTGGTCAATACTATTCAATCCAATTTAGAATTGCGAACGGCAGATATTTCCGATTATTCTGGCAAGGGACAGCATACGACCACTTTTGCAGAAATGTATCCGCTCGATTTTGGAGGTTCTTTGATAGATACGCCCGGTATCAAAACCTTATCTTTCAATAATTTAGAACCAATGGATGTAGCGCATAATTTTAGAGAATTTTTTACCGCTTCCAAAGCATGTAAATTTGGAGATTGCACCCACCGCAACGAACCCAAATGTGCGATTAAAGATGCGATAGAAGAAGGTACAATTAGCGAGTTGAGGTATTTTAATTACCTAGCTATTTTGGAAGAAGTGGAGGATCAAAATTATTGGGAACGACATAAAGATATGTAAGATGACACATTTCAATATTGAAAAAAACATCAACAAAGCGAGTACCTTGCCCGGTACTTTTTACAATAGCGAGACTGTTTTTGAAACCGTAAAAGAAAAAGTATTTGCACAATCTTGGCAATACGTTTGTGATGCTAATGTCGTACAAGAAGCGGGTTCTGTTTTTCCATTTACTTTATTAGAAGGCGTGCTCAATGAGCCTTTGGTGTTTACAAAAGACAAGGAAGCACAGGTACATTGCCTATCGAATGTCTGTACGCATAGAGGCAAAATTATCGTAGAAAAAGCAGGACCTAATCGACTATTAAGTTGTGGTTATCATGGGCGTTGTTTTCGGTTGGACGGCAGTTTTAAGAGCATGCCAGAGTTTGAACAGACCGAAAATTTTCCAACCAAGGCAGATGACTTGACGGCAGTTTCTTTTGCAGAATGGTTGGGTTTATTGTTTGTTTCTCTCAATCCAAAAGTGGATTTTAAAGAGATGATTCAACCTATGCAAGAACGCTTGAGTTTTTTGCCTTTAGACGAAATGGTTTTTGATGAAGCGAGTTCAAAAGACTATTTTGTGAATGCGAATTGGGCTTTGTATTGCGATAATTATTTGGAAGGATTTCATATTCCTTTTGTGCATCCTGCGCTCAACCAGGCTTTGGAATTTGAAAATTATGATTACGAAATTTCTCCTTATTGCAACTTGCAATTGGGGATAGGTAAAGCCGACGAGCCTTGTTTTGATATTCCCGAAGGGCACCAAGATTTTGGACAAAAGGTATATGCGTATTATTACTGGATGTTTCCTAATTTGATGTTCAATTTTTATCCTTGGGGATTGTCTTTGAATATTGTAAGTCCCTTGAGTCACAACAAAACGAAAATCAGTTTTAGAAGTTATTTTTTTAAAAAAACGGACTTTGACATTGCTACAAATAGTCTTGATGATACGGAACTGGAAGACGAAGCTGTCGTAGAAAGTGTACAGTTGGGGATACAATCTCGATTTTATGACAAAGGTCGTTTTTCGCCAACCATGGAAAAAGGGGTGCATCATTTTCATCAATTAATCTGTGAATTTCTGAACAAATAATTTCCACAAAAAAGATTACATGGCACTATTTAACCGATACCTAAAAATAAGTTTACTACTTTTTGCTTTCTTATTGGCAAAGCCAGAAACAACTATGGCTCAAGATGCTTACATACACTCATTGGGTGTACGTGGTGGACCACTTGCAGGAATTTCCTACAAGCGTTTTTTCTTTCCACCCAATGGCGTCTTAGAAGGTGTTGCAGGCTTCAATTTTAATGAGCGTTGGGTCACGATAACGGGACTCTACGAGTACCACATATTTATCACTTATCGACTCAACTGGTATGCGGGTGCAGGTTTGACTTTTGGTTTTGGGCAAAATGATTTTGATATCGTCACAGAAGGCGTTTTGGGATTGGAATATACGGTTGAGACTTTTCCCATTAATTTTTCCTTAGATTACAAACCGGGGTATCAGCTCTTTAATAGAGAACTCGTCTTTGATGAATTTGCCTTGACGATAAGGTATATTTTGGATTAGAAAAAAATAAATTTTCTGCGCCTTTCTGCGAAGTCTGCGAGCCAAAAATAACCACAGAGAAAACAGCGTATTACGCAGAGTCACGCAGAGAATAAATAGAATATTACAAAGATATATGATTATAAAAACACGTGGCATCGTATTGCGTAGCATGAAGTACTCCGAAACGAGTCTCATTGTGGACGTATATACAGAAGAAAAAGGGCTGCGTTCCTATATCGTAAGTGGTGTTAGGAAAAAAAATGCGCGGATAAAGTCGGGGCATCTACAACTGATGTCTATTCTGGATATGGTAGTGTATCATCGTGACGACAAGGACCTTGCTCGTACCAAGGAAATCAAATCTGCCTATGTGTATCAATCTATTCCTTTTGATGTAGTCAAAGGCGCTGTAGGATTATTTATGACGGAACTGGCACAAAAAACGATTAAGGAACAAGAAGAAAATCTGGCGCTATTTCGTTTCCTTTTCGACTCCTTTGTACACCTAGATAGTACGCCTCATCCTGTTGCCAATTTGCATCTTTATTTTATCCTAGAGCTGTCTATTTATTTGGGTTTAATGCCCGGTCACGCAAGCAATCCTGAGAATAGATTTTTTGATTTGGAAGAGGGAAATTTTGTGGAGTATGAACCCATACATTCGCATTATATGAATGAGGAATTGTCTGGAATTGTAAGTCAGTTATTGGACTCGAATAGAGAAACGGCACATCAAATCAAAATGGATAAGACCACTCGAAAACAGGTCTTAGTACATCTACTAGAATTTTTCAAATTGCATATCGAAAATTTTCCCACCATTAATGCACACTTGATTCTAGAAGAGGTTTTAGAGGATTAAGGATTAAGGCTTCAATGTGTTAATGAATTAATGTTTTAATGTAAGAATGATTCAATGTCTATGCTAGATGTTGACCAAGCTTAGCTATTAAAACATTGCTACATTAACACATTAAATCATTATGATAAACCAAAAGCATTCCATACATTATCTTCGGGTAGCGGCGCAATGAGTTCAATTTTTTGATTGGAGACTGGATGTTTGAAGGCTAATTTCCAAGCATGTAAGTTGATGGAACGATCTCGATTGCCTCTCCGAAAACCATATTTCACATCTCCTTTAATAGGGTTATTGAGTGCAGCTAACTGAGCGCGTATTTGATGATGGCGGCCCGTGATGAGTTCTATCTCGAGCAAATGATAGTTATCTATACTGCCAATCAGTTTATATTTGAGTTCCGCTTTTTTAGAACCCTCTGTTTCTTCGTCGGAGGCAAAAGACTGGTTTGTTGCCTGATTTTTTCTCAAATAATGCGTAAGTAAACCTTCGCTCGTTTCGGGTTTGTGTTTGACAACAGCAAGATAAGTTTTGGTTACTTTCCGTTCTTGAAATTGTAGATTAAGTTTGGCTAAAGCCTTTGAAGTCTTTGCAAAAAGAATCACCCCGCTTGCTGGCCTATCCAATCGATGTATCAAATATAATTTACTCTTGCAGTAGATTTCTGCTAAGTTGAGTAGTGGTTTATCATCCGTCTTATCATTTTGAACCGCAATGGTAGAGGGTTTATTAAAGGCAATGAGTTGGTTATTTTTGTACAAAACCAAGTCACCAATATTTTCAATTAGCATAGTATGTTTTTTAGAACCTATTTTTAGTCTACTTCCTCATAATCTGTATAATCATCCTCAGATACTTTCTTACTTTTCTTTTTAATGACGATGGTATCTTCTTCTGTTTTAGATTCTTTCAAAGAAGGATTGCTACTTACTCGGTAGAGTAAATAGATTAAGCCACCAATAAAAAATAGTTTAAAAAGCATAACAATACGAAGATACAAAAAGCAGATGAGTATGGAAAATTTAGAAGAAAATGATATATACAGGAAGACCTTTGCAGTACATATAGGAGGTAAGCAAATTATTTTTGGCTATTTATTTAGGGCATTTTTTTAAAAAAAACTTAATCAGCTAGATTGTAAGCTTTTCTACCTAAATATATGATAGCGAGGACTAGGGTGTATGTAAACGTTGCTGTCATAGTTCTACTACTAAGATACAATTAATTATGATTTGATAAAACTAAATGAGTGCATGAATATGGTAAGAAGCTGTCAAAATACCATAAACATGGTACTAAATAGTATTTAAAAAAAAATAATTTATGCCTATTGGGGAGGTTTTGCGCCTTCTATTTCTATGATTTTTTGAATCATGACTTCTGGCATAGTCACCTTTTGCTTGGTTTTATAATCATAAGTAACCACGACCTGCTTGGAAATAGCAACTAATTTTTGGTGTTTTTCACTATAAAGATGACTCAAAAAGGTCATTCTATCTTCTTTAAGGGCTATGATTTTAACACCAATTTGGATAGTATCGGGATAAGTGACTGGAAAAATATATTTGCAATCTTGGTGCGCAAGGATAAATCCAGTCATTTCTGTAGAAGCAACATCAAAACCCAAAGCTACAAAATAAGCTATCCTAGCGGTTTCGGTCCACCTCAAATACACCACATTATTGACGTGCATTGCAGCGTCCATTTCTCCCCAACTGACTCTTATTTTTTCAATTATAGGAAATGTCTTGATTTCCTCTTGCATAGATGGATGTTTCATAAATGCAAAAGTAATAAGAGTATTATAAAAAAATACCTTTTGTAGTTAATTGATGAAATTTTCATCATATATTTCTAGTGCGGTTGCCATATTTACCTGTCGAGCCAAAGGCATGATTTGGCAGACCCTAAAGGCTAACTCCTCCAAACTACTTACTACCCGTGTAGACTTCATCCCCCAGGGATCAAAAACATTGTCTTCCGAACGCTGCACCCAAGCGGCATTCATCCCATAATTCAAGGCACCCATGATATCAAAAGGATTACCTGAAATGAGATAGCTTTCCTCAGCCTTTGATTTTGTTTTATGATTAAAATGCGCATAAACCAAGGGACTTGGTTTGAACATCTGCACTTCTTCTACACTAACGATGCCCTCAAAATAATCGAAGATTTTAGCGTTTTTTTAAAAGAATATGCAAAGCCACAAAGCCGCCATTTGAAAAGGCAAATAGTCGATGTCCTTTGGTTTTCAATTTTTCTAAAGCAGGCACCACATCTGGAAAAGCGGGCAGTACTTTATAGGCATTCATTAAGCTTGTTTTTTGCGTAGTACTCAAAGGGTTTGAAAATGTTTGACAACAAAATTCTAATGCCTCTTTGGTACAAACCGAAAAATCTACAAACAAATTCATCGCAGCACGACGAAAAGAATATTCCAATTGTTTATTGCGCCAAAGCGTCATGAATGGTTTGGCTTTCGCACCAATCATTTGTTCCAAAGAAGTATAAACGCCCGAAGTATCTATAAGTGTCCCGTAAACATCGAAGGCTAGGGTGTATGGCATGTCTTTAGGTTTTAAGTTATTTATAGCAAATATATCTCAAACTTAGGACTTCCGATGATAAATAAATACTTTTGGTAATTGAAAATGGATAGTTTGTAAAATAAATAAAGTAATAATGTGGTCACCGAATTCATTCGGCAGACCTTCAACAGTACATTGAAAATCTGCAATAAAAGTCATCCGAATGAATTCGGGGACTACATTACTAGAAATTGAAATATGTCCAAAAAGAATATCATTCGCCCTCATGCCGAAGACGCCTACGCCAAAGAACTCAAAGTCTTAGCTAAAATAGATGACCGTACAAGACCGACCAATTGGAACCTATCGCCTTGGGCAGTCGTCACCTATGTGATGGGCGGCAAACTCAAGGACGGTACCATCATAGAACCCAAATATTTTGGCAATCGTCGACTGATAGAAGTAGCCGTGGCGACCTTGGCTACGGATAGGGCTTTGCTGTTAGTGGGTATTCCAGGTACGGCAAAGACTTGGGTAGCAGAACATTTGGCAGCAGCCATATCTGGCAACTCGACCTTGTTGGTACAGGGTACTGCAGGCATGAATGAAGATGCACTTCGGTATGGTTGGAACTATGCCCAACTACTTGCCAAAGGACCATCCATAAAGGCCTTGGTTGCTAGTCCATTAATGAATGCGATGGAGACAGGTAAATTGGCAAGAATAGAAGAATTGACACGTATTCCTTCTGATGTGCAAGATACTTTGATTACAATTTTGTCTGAAAAAATACTGCCCATTCCCGAACTCAATCAAGAAATTCAGGCGCAGAGAGGGTTCAATGTCATAGCAACGGCGAATGATAGAGATAAGGGGGTCAACGAACTGTCAAGTGCCTTGCGTCGTCGTTTTAATACAGTGGTATTGCCACTACCAAGTACTTTTGAGGAAGAGGTTATGATTGTGAAAACGAGGGTGGAAAAAATCGGCAAATCATTGGAACTACCAGTAGATAAAGCACCTGTTGAGGAAATACAAAGATTAGTCAAAATCTTTCGCGAATTGCGTAGTGGCAAAACAGAAGATGGGCGCACCAAACTCAAATCGCCAAGTAGTACTTTGAGTACAGCAGAAGCCATTTCGGTTATCAATAGTGGTCAGGCTTTGGCAACGCATTTTGGTGATGGCTTGCTCAATGCTGAAGACTTGGCAGCGGGTATCACAGGCGCAATTGTCAAAGATCCTATCCAAGACAAAGTCGTATGGACAGAATATTTGGAGAC
>CANNZV010006561.1:0-16936 GCA_947561585.1 Caprella mutica | reverse complement strand
CGCTTTATTCAAAAGAAGGCAACAGATGGTACAGCCTATTCAAGATAGAGTCTATGCAGCTATCGAAGATTTTGCTTCCGATCAGGATTATGATTTAATATTGGATAAAGGCAGTGCTACAGGCATTTTATTTACTAATCCAAGATTTGATAAAACAGAAGAGTTAATGCGTAAACTTAGGTAATTTTTTTCTGAAGGAGCTCAGAACAACAAGACGACATTCGTTTTAAATTTAACTAATAGTTCATCCTTAAAACAGCGTCTAGTCTTTATGCTCTGCACTTGCTGTTCTATGTTAAAAAAGACTTATTTTTGCGATTTTTTAAAAAACTACAACAACTAATATTATCAGGATTATGAAAAAGATAATCAAAATGGCAACTTTAGCTTGCCTACTTTTAACAATTGGAATCACCTCTGCCAACGCACAAAAATTTGGTTATGTAAATTCTGCGGCGGTACTAGCAGAAATGGCTGAAGTAAAGCAAGCGGATTCCAACATGGAGGCATTGCAAAAACAATTGCAAAACAAAGGCCAGCAAATGGTCAAAAGTTACCAAACTAAATTACAAGATCTTCAAAAGAAAGAGCAAGCGGGGGAATTATCTCCGAAGCAGATGGAAGATGAAGGAAAGAGATTACAAGAAGAAGAAAGAAAAATTGCTACTTTCGAGCAAGACATGATGAAGCAGATTAATGAAAAAAGAAATTCTTTATTGCAGCCTATTTTTGATAGAGTTAATACAGCTATCAAGACGGTAGCTACGGAAAATGGTTATCAATATATTTTTGATACGAATGCTTCTGCAGGCAGTATCATTTTATATGCAGACGAAAGTAATGATGTAACAACTTTAGTTAAATCTAAATTGGGCATGTAAATTCTTTTTAGAGGCGAGAGTAGAGAAGCGATAATAGAGACTTTGTTCGTCGTAAAAAAAGCATCTTGGGTATACTCAAGATGCTTTTTTATTTTGAATATAAGGAATGACGAAATAATAATTGTCTCAACTTGGCTTGCCCTTTTCCAGTCTTAGAAAGCCAAAAAAAGAGTCCGTAGCCCTGCTATGCACTAGTTTTTTGGCTTCCTAAGACAGAAAAATGACTAACCCAACTTGTAACATTTATTATCTCCTCATTCCTAAAGGTTCCATCAAAAAATAAGTATGAAAAAAATAGCAATAGACATGGATGAGGTAATCGCTCATCCCAACCACCGTTTTATGGAGTGGTATGAGAGAGATACAGGTGTTAGGATAGAAGAATCAGAATTATTCCGTACAGGAAAGAAGTTTTATCAATATGTGGGGCAAGAAAAAAATGGAACTATACGAGCTTATTTATACGAAAAAGGTTTCTTCAAAGATTTACCTGTAATAGCAGATAGTGTTGAAGTTATTAAATGGCTAACACAACACTATGAAGTGTTTTTTGTAACCGCTGCGATGGAATTTCGAAATTCTATGGAAGATAAGTATGACTGGCTAGAAAAACATTTTCCTTTTATATCTTGGAAGCAATATGTTTTTTGCGGTAGGAAAGATATGATCGGCACCGATTATTTGATAGACGACCATCTGAAGAATTTAATTACTTTTCCAGGGAAAGGGATTTTGTACCATGCTCCACACAATCTAGAGGATACGACTTTCACAAGAGTAAAAAACTGGCAGGAAGTAAAGGCTTTCTTTGAAGGGGAGTTGAAAAATGATTAAAAAGCATGGAGCTTATTGATTAAAGCATGAAGCTTTTAGAAAGCTCCATGCTTTTTATTTTTTCGTTATGCTTACATCTTCATCCACTTAGCAATAGAATCCTTATTCATCTTGATATAATCAGCATTACCAGCAGCAGTAGCCAATTCTAAAGATTTTTTAGCAGAAGCAATCGCATCTTTATGTCTACCTAAAGCAGCCAAAATTAGAGATTCCTTACGTACTTGCCAAAATTTTGGGCTATCACCGCTTGTTGCTCTTTGCACCCACATTAAAGCTTTTTCTAAATCCTTTCCACTATCAAAGTAGTAAGAACCCGCATTGTAGTAATCACCTGCTGTTGGTCCAGCTAATACTTTATCTATAGAAGCCATTGCCATTTCATCCGCTTTAGTAGCGATTTTTAAAGTAGCAACTGTCTTTTCCCAGATAAATTCTAAATCAGCATTCGCACCAATCACATTATCTGTGCTAATTAAGAAAGTTTCTAAAGCAAAAGGTAAAGAACTCACCTCTGCTGTTGCTGTAGCAGCAGGCGTCTTCTCTACATAACTACTCCAACTTCCACTTTCGTATGGGTGAAATTCTACTGTCCAAGAAGCAGCAGTAGGAATTATAATAACTGCATAAGATCCTTTTTTAAGCTCTGTACCACTTACTGTAACATCATCAGAAAAAGTGATTTTCGTAGCAGAGTTAGCACCTGCTCTCCATTTCTTTCCAAAAGGTACTAAACCACCTGCAGCGAATACCTTACGACCTTTTAAACTTGGTCGAGAATATTCAACAGTCACATCTGTTAAACCAACAGTCTGCATTACTTTTGCAGATGGACTTGCAGAAGGTGTTTTAATTTGTGCTTGTGCATCTACTGAAAAGAATGCAACTACAGCCAACATCGATAGGATTGATAACAATTGTTTCATATCAATTTTTAAATTTGATTTTACTAATGAACGAATAAATAGGGTATAAAAATCAGAATCAAGGATCAGGCTTGTACGAAGTTGACCTCTATGTCTCTTTCTTTTAGCTCCTATTCTTTTACGACGCAAATATACAATATACCATTAACTGAACTCAATAGATGTCCTTGTTGTGCGAGGTTTTTTTCTAACTATTTCAAAAAAAAGGTTTTTTCTAGTTTTTTTCTTGAATAAGAGTAGGGGGGAGCTTACAAATTAGTGTCTATTGATATACACAAGCTATAATTAGGTCTTTAGTTATTGGTCTTTGGTCTTTAGTACGCTATCTCTTAATCTTAGGAAATAAGTTTTTGTTTTCTTTACCCCCTTGATTAAAATGAGACTCTGTAAAAATCTTACGGACTGTCACTAAAGACCAAAGACTAAGAAGCTAAAGTCTAATTAATTAGCATTAATCCCTTAGGCCGTGCGCTTTTGCGCTGTCTATCCGACTAAAGAAAAAAGAAATGAAAGAACAAAAAAGCACTTTTATTTTACAATTATTTCCAATTTTTCGTACTCTTTCCGAAGCAGACATCGATCAATTAGAGCAGATGGTAGAGAAAAAAGTACTACCTAAGTATAGCTTTTTATACCAAGCTGGCGATAAGTCTAAACACATTTACTTCTTATCAAAAGGAAGCATTAAAATTGGAACACATTCAACAGACGGCAAGGAAATCATCAAATCAGTACTGCATCCCTTAGCCATGTTTGGAGAAATGTCTGTTATTGGGGAAGTCTACCGACCTGACTTTGCGCAAGCCATGAATAATGAAGTCCAATATTATGAACTAAAGGTGGCGGACTTTCAAAAATTAATGCAGACGAATTTCGATTTGTGCAATAGCGTCTTAAAAATGATGGGGGGCCGCCTTAGAAAAGCAGAAAATCGTTTAGAAGGGCTCATATTCAAGGACGCACGTACCAGAATTATTGATTTCATCAAAGAGGTAGCCACTGATAGAGGTCGGCAAGTTGGTTTTGAAACCTTGTTTAAGCATACCCTTACACAACAAGATATTGCTAATATCACAGGGACTTCTCGCCAAACGGTGACTTCTGTGTTAAACGAGCTTAGAAAAGAAAACTTAATCTATTTTAATCGAAATAGTATTCTAATAAGAGATATGGCCAATTTGGCATAAGTGTCGTCTTTAGTTGTTAGTCTTTAGTCTTTGGTAGACTGCCACTAAAGACCAAAGACTAACAACTAAAGACTGACAAAAGAATAGTTGTTAAATGCAGTTCCAGGTGGTGATTGGTGTCTATCAATCGCCATTCTTTTTTAGATGGTTTATTTGTTTACCACAGTACTTTGTAAACGAGTACATCTTTTAAACAAATCTACAAGCTTCTAAAACTCCCCTTAAGTAGTCGAACAAAAATAATCTAACATTTATTTTTTGATTGTTTGATGGCTAGATGGTTTGATTGTCAACGCCACGTAAACAATCAAACCAGCTAGCCATCAAACAATCTCATTTTAGTTGTTACCATACTTTTGTCCGACTACTTATTAACATTTTTTCCAACAACTTTGTTAAGTATTCTGTAGATTTAAACCCTATTATTGATTTGTTGTTAAAAGTTGATTACCTATCCATATTATCATTGCTTAATTAAACCTATTCCATGGATCGTAGAACGTTTTTAGATTTTTTAGGCAAAGGAGTTGCGATAACAGCACTCTCTCCTTCTCTCCTTGCAGCGAACCATTCTTTTTTCAATACATTCAAAGGGATCAAGCCCTCTGACGCAGATGAATTAAAACTAGCAAAAGGACTGTCTTATGATGTGTTAATAAAATGGGAAGACCCCATTAGTACCAAAGATACGTTTGGATTTAATAATGACTATACGGCTTTTATTCCTTTTGACAAAGCGAATCCTGATGATGGCATTCTTTGGGTTAATCATGAATATGTAGATCCTTTATTTGTATCTAATTATGTAGGCGATAAGGAAAAAACAAAGGAGCAAGTACAACTAGAACAATACAATGTTGGTGGTAGTATTCTCCGAATTAAAAAAAATAAAAAAAGTAAGTGGGAAGTCCAAAAAAATGATCCTTTAAACAGAAGAATAACAGGTCAAACAAAAATCCCTTTTAATTGGCCGGAACCAATCATGGGAAAAAAAACGGCAATGGGAACATTGGCTAATTGCTCTGGAGGCATCACACCTTGGGGCACTATCTTAACCTGTGAGGAAAATTACGACATGTTTTATGGAGAGCGAAATTTCAAAGATGGTAGCCTAATTGAAAGCAAAGCTTTCCTTGGTTGGCATAAGCAATTTGACAATCCACCAGAGCATTATGGATGGGTCGTTGAAGTAGATCCTAAAACAGGTACAGCACAAAAACACGTCGCTCTAGGCAGGTGCGCTCATGAATGTGCTACTGTAAAAGAATTACCAGATGGTCGATTGGTCGTCTATTCTGGAGATGATTCCGTTAATGAATGTTTATATAAATTTATTAGTTCTAAACCTGGTTCTTTATCAGAAGGCAAACTCTATGTTGCCAATGTTCGGTTGGGTAAATGGATGTCTTTAGTTTATGAAGAGAATCCTATTCTTCAGAAATTATTTAAAGACCAAACAGACGTATTAATCCGTCTAAGAGAAGCCGCCAAGTTTATAGGCGGTTCTGGATTAGATCGGCCAGAAGATATTGAGATTGACCCTATAACTGGGCATGTTCTTATTTCCTTAACCAATAATACAGGTAGGCAAAATTACTATGGCTCTATTTTAAAAATAGTAGAAACAGATGGCGATCATGAAGCATTAACTTTTAAACCAGATAGATATTTAGCAGGTGGAATAGAAACAGGTTTTGCTTGTCCTGATAATATGGCTTTCGATATCGCAGGTAATCTATGGTTCACCTCGGATATTTCTGGTAGCATGATGAATAAAGAACCTTATACTGCATTTAAAAATAATGGTTTATTCTTAGTTCCTCGTTCTGGTCCGCAAGAAGGTAAAGTATTACAAATGGCAAGCGCTCCTAGCGATGCCGAACTAACGGGGCCTTTCTTTGCCCCTGATGGCAAAACACTTTTCGTGAGTGTCCAACATCCTGGCGAATATTCTAAAAATTTAATAGACTTAACCAGTCATTGGCCAGATGGCGGAAATAGTATACCTCGATCTTCTGTCGTCGCTATTAGTGGGAAAACTTTGGAAGCTATTCAGGGGATAATTTGAGGTATGAAGTATGAGTCTTATAACGTTGACTAATCAACCTATAAGTCAACATCCCATGCCTCATAACTCCCTCTACTTCATTTTAGCCAAATCCATTATCAGCATCCGAGTCGTAGCTGTAGCGACCAAAATTCTATCTCCTTTATAAGCCTTTCCATGTAAATTCAAATACGTTTTACTTTGGCTCACTACCTCCACTTCAATAATCACTTCTTTATCCCTGGGAAATAGCGGTTTTAAATAAGTAATATTCAAATCCAAACTCGTCGTTGGACCTTTTACTGTTAGTCCTGAAAAAGGACCAAAAGCGGCATCAAAGAAAATCCCCATATACCCGCCAAAAGTAACGCCCATCGGGTTGTTATATTTTTCCTTTACAGGGAAAGATACTTTCACCGATTTGCCTGGATCATGTGCTAAAAAAATCATCCCAAATTCTTCCACAAAAGGAGCGGGAACGGTAGTCCCAGGAGAAAAAGATTGATTCTGTAGCTTTTGGAACATCTCTTTTGTTAAGTCGTTCATTTAATTTTTTTGAAGTTGTTTAAGAATAAAATTGTCCAAAAGAGATCAAGCTTGTATGCGTATACATTTTCGGAATTTTATCCTGTCAGCGATGTAAAGATAGAGGTGTAATTAAAATAACGAATTTTAACAAGAAGTATCAAAGTTATTCTCCTTTCAGATAACACAACCACAAAGGAATGCAAATCGGATAAACGTAACTCTAGCAAAACAAAATTTCATCAAATTTAATTAAGCCAAATTAAATATAAATATTTACATTTAACAGGCTTTAAAAGCAAAAATAATTTTATTTTATAATATTTTACATATATTGACTTTCCCCTAAATTTCCTCTACATTTGCGCCCTTCAAGAAAAATCTACTTTAAAAACTCACTTTCCTAGACGACCTCCATAATCTAGCGCCCTTTTTATTAAATACGAATTACTCGCTTGGGTAACTCCCAGGCGTTAATAGTATTGTAATCTTATTATTTCGATGACAAAGTATTTTAATTTATTTGATTTATCTCAGAAAATAGACGTAAAAACAGAAGTTTTATCCGGTCTAACAGTAGCATTAGCATTGATACCCGAAGCGGTGGCTTTTGCATTAATCGCAGGACTATCCCCTTTAACAGGGCTATATGCTGCCTTTATGATGGGACTGATTACCTCTATATTTGGTGGTAGGCCAGGAATGATTTCTGGAGCTACAGGGGCAGTAGCTGTCGTATTGGTTGTATTGGCACAATCACATGGCGTAGAATACATCTTTGCGACCGTCGTTTTAGCAGGTTTGATACAAGTAACAGCAGGCGTATTGAAATTAGGAAAACTAATGCGCCTAGTGCCGCATCCAGTTATATTTGGCTTTGTTAATGGACTGGCTATTATCATCTTTATGTCTCAATTAGATCAATTCAAAGATCCCTCAGGCGCTTGGTTGACAGGAGAGACCATGTATATTTTATTGGGGCTAGTATTTATGACAATGGCTATTATATGGGGACTGCCTAAAATTAGCAAGGCCATTCCAGCATCCCTAGTAGCCATCTTAACCGTATTCGGTGTTGTATTGGCTTTTGGAATTGATACTAAAACAGTAGGAGACATAGCTTCTATTCAAGGTGGATTTCCGCCGTTCCATATTCCAGCTATTCCTTTCACCTTAGAAAGCTTTATGACCATTTTGCCTTATGCTGCAATCATGGCTGCGGTGGGTTTAATAGAAAGTTTATTGACGCTGAATATCATTGATGAAATCACAGAAACAAGAGGGCAAAGTAATAGAGAAGCGGTTGCTCAAGGAGCTGCGAATATTTTATCTGGTTTCTTCTCTGGTATGGGAGGCTGTGCGATGATTGGTCAGAGTTTAATTAATGTATCCTCTGGCGCTCGAGCAAGATTATCTGGTATTGTTGCTTCTTGTATGTTATTGGTATTCATCATGTTTGGATCAAGTTTGATTGAAAGAATGCCAATGGCTGCCTTAACGGGCCTAATGATAATGGTTTCTATAGGTACTTTCGAGTGGGCAAGTTTAAAGACATTTACCAAAATGCCGAAATCAGACATATTTGTAATGGTCTTAGTAACATTGGTAACAGCAGTATTGCATAATTTAGCATTAGCGGTTATTGTAGGCGTTATTATTGCTGCATTGGTTTTTGCATGGGATAATGCAAAACGCATTAGAGCAAGAAAAAGAGTAGACGAGGATGGCATTAAGCATTATGAAATTTATGGCCCTTTATTCTTTGGTTCCATAGCAGTCTTTAATGAAAAATTTGACGTCTTAAATGATCCACAAGAAGTAATTATTGATTTTGAAGAAAGTAGAGTGGTGGATATGTCTGCTATTGAAGCCTTAAATAAAATTACAGAACGCTATCATAAAGTTGGTAAGAAAGTACATCTTCATAACTTAAGTTGGGATTGCCAAAAGTTACTTAAAAAAGCGGAAGAGATTATTGATGTGAATATGGTCGAAGAAAAAGTAGCGAAGAAGATGAATCTGGATAAAAAGAAGATGGTAGTGCAGGAAGTCTAGGCATATAAAATAGCGTCTAGAATAAAATAGGGCTGCAAATAATATTTGCAGCCCTATTTTTATTTTAAGGAAATCTCTAATCACATTTCCTATTCATCTTATTTGTTAAAGGATTAAACAAAATCCTCCACCAAACCAAATTGAAACAAATGCCACTTATAATGCTGTGCATGAAAAATTTCTAACTGCTCTTTATTCAACTCACCCATCATAGGATTGAAAGAAATTGCATCAGGGTTCTGGTCAAAATGCTGATAGAAACGATTAATTGCAGGCTGCACGTTGTCGATAGCTTCTTGCAAGGAAGCATACTTTAAGGCAGGTAGATCGTCCTTCGTTGCTCCCTCTTTTGGACGGTATTGAAAAATGGCTCCATTCTTAATAAATTTTCGGAAATACAGGTGACTCTTGGTCGGCTCTTTTCCTTCTGGCTCTCCTTTTCTACCTATAGTCACTTTGGTAACCCAAATTAAATGTTCCACCATGTGTTGTGGGCTCATTAATCCGAAACCAGGAACAGCATCTGCTGTTAAATTATTTAATAACGGTAAAACTTCTTCTTGTAAAAAAGATTGCTGTGTCGACATATTTTTTGTTTAGAAGGAATCAAAGAAAACTAATCTCCAACTCCAAAGTAATAAAAATAAAAATATATTTCTTAAAAGTGACTTTTGATCTCATTCCCGTCCAAAATGGGATACAACTATTCCCCTCTTACAACGAAACACTCTTTCCCGAAAACCACTTCGCTATTACTCCTTTCCCCCTTTTAGAAAATTCAAAAATACCTCTCAAAATTTGGTCACATTATACATAAACAGTACACTTTTTAATACTATTAATGAATAGGGATTTTTTTAACAATAATTTAATAGATTATTAAGAAATATCCACTAGCCCAAACAAGTTTTAGTAATGCTCTTAGTTCAGGACAATGTAAATAACAAAACTATGAATATTCGTGAAATCAAATTAGCTATTACCGTAGGCTTAATGAATTCTGGAAACTACGTGAACACCATTCAAGAATTAATGCTACACCTAGCCGAACAAGTAGGTGCTTTTACTGGACAGCAAGTCGTATCCAATGCAATATTAGATCGGGATCATTCGATTCAGACCTTAGCATTGAAATATGAGAAGTGTACGGTAAACATTGACCTTGTTCAAAATAATACGACTCACGATCAATTTGTCAATCGCTTTGAAATATATTAATTGTTTTTCATAGCGATTGACCCCTCTTTTCTTCTCTCCCGTTCTTTTTCCATTCCGTATTTCTGTAACATGGAATTCATTCTGTAATTTCTTCCTTCCTACTCCATTTCAATTAAACTAGATTAACACACCAACTGTCGAAGGATTGTGGCAACAGTCTTTCTTTTATAGAATTACGGAATAAATTCCGTGTTACTAGAATTACGGAATAAATTCCGTGTTACGGGGAAGAAATCTTATCTTTGCTTTCAATGAAAGAATCCAATACCCTTATATTCGGTCGCCACCCTGTGTTAGATGCGCTTAGATCTAATAAACCTGTTGATAAAGTCATCATGCAACAAGGTTTTAAGGGAGCATTAGAGAAAGAAATTCGGCATATCTGCAAGGATCGCCGAGTGCCATTACAACTATTACCTAAAGAGCGGATTACCTATATGGTAGACGGAGGGAATCATCAAGGAGTGATTGCCTTTTTATCTTTAATTGAATACCAAAAATTAGAACATATACTCCCCTTAGTATATGAGCAATCTAAAATACCTTTATTTCTTTTATTGGACGGCGTGACAGACGTTAGAAATTTCGGTGCTATTGCTCGAACAGCAGAAGTGATGGGCGCACAAGCTATTGTGATTCCAAGAAAAAAATCTGCCCAGATTAATTCCGCCGCTATCAAAGCCTCTGCAGGTGCCTTGTTACAAATACCCGTATGTAAAGAGGCGAGTATTGTAGCAGCAGTAGAATTTTTACAGCAGTCAGGCGTGCAAGTATTTGCTAGTGATTTATATGCGGAACAAAGTATGAAGGTACTAGATTTCACAGGACCAACTGCCTTAATTATTGGTGCGGAAGATCGGGGCGTGAGTCCTTCTATACTGAAAATGGTAGATACTAGTTTTTATATCCAACAGGTAGGAAAAACCGATTCGTTGAATGTATCGGTAGCTACAGGGATGATGTTGTATGAGGTAGTGCGGCAACGGATAAAATAACTTTTTAAGTTCAAAATTCAAGTATCAAACTCAAGTTCAAAACTTGACGAAACGATTCAATAAATTTATCCAAAAAAAATGGATAAGGTCGTTTCTTACGGAGTCCTTTGTCAACGTCTAAATTTTGAACTTGAGTTTGATACTTGAACTTGAATTCATTCCTTCACTAATACCATCTTAGCATTATCTTCCTTAGCAATCTTCTTTAAAAACGATCGCACATCCTGATATTCTTCCGCAGGAATCTCCTGTGCAATAATATCCAAAGCTCGTTCATAAATCACCTTTCCTTGCTCTTCTTTCAAGGTAGTAGTATACCTTCCATAATCAGAAGTAAGCGTAGCTGATTTAGGCAAACTTTCCACGATATATCCTTCTGGCAAATCAAAAGTAAATTGATCTCTTTCATGGATACCAGAAGATATCTCAATCGGGTTTTTTCGAGTTGCTTCTTTTGGTAATGCCATACTTAGAGCATTCACTTTATTCAAAGGAACAAATAACCTTTTGCCAGCTTTAGAAGCATATCTCGGCACGTCTACGATATAATTACACGCCGCACTTGCAATAGAATCGGAAGCGGTAAATGTTAAGTCATTGATTGTAAAAGAAGGTAAAGATTGGTTATTATACAACCATTTTTCTTGCTCTTCTTTAGAAGCAAAAACAGCCTTTCTTCGGAAGCTTTCATGAGCTGTCCCAGTAAAAGTGGTTTGGTTGTTAATCCTTGCCTCACCAGATGCCTCTATATGGATTTGGATGTTGCCTATCTGGCTGTTTTTAGTCGTTACAGGCGTGCGATCTAAGACCCCTCCTTTTTCGGTAATTAATAAGACGGGCCGATCTTCTGTAAATGATCCCAAATAACCAGCAGGACTCATATTACTCGTGCATTCCAACCACATAGGCTCGTCTAGTAAAACCTTTAAAATAATATGATTAAAATAGGGCGTTGTAAAATCTTCCTTAATAGTTAACCATTGTTCGCCTGCATTTACCAAGGCTGGGTGAGCAGGAATATCCACAGCTGCTAGCATCGCTTTCATAAAATAAGTCAGCGCTTTACAATCGCCATATTTATTGTCTTCGACATACTTTGCATCAAAGGTTTGCCAACCACCAATTCCCAATTGGACACTTACATAACGCATGTTGTCTTTTAGATACTGATAGAGTACTGCTACCTTTTCTGCGTCTGTTTTGGCATTCGCTGTCAACTTTTTTACCTGCTGTTGCATAGCTGGTGACAATTCGCTTCTTCCTTGATTTAATTCGTAGACAAATTGGCCAAAAGACATCCAAGTTTCCATATTGCCTGTATACCCATCAATATGAAAATCATTAGGCACCGTGATTAACATAGGCAATGCCTGATAGCCTTCTGGGCAATAAGGCTCTTTAAGAATAGCTTCTTGTTCCTTCAAAATCCATCGGTATATTTTTCGACCATCTTTTGTCGTTATAATGGGTTCTATATCCAATTGTTGCCCTTGGTATCGAAAATCCATGTCGAGGGGAAGGCTTAGAATAAAGTTGTTACTTTCAAGGCCTGTTCTATAGCTTTGAGCTTGCCAAACTGGGTATCCTCTTAGGCCCTCATGCTTGACCTCGTATTCGAATTCTATCGTATAAGGATAGACACCATAGCTTAAGTCAATATATTTTAATCGAGCGTCTGAATAGATAGAAAAACCATCGTATGCTAGTTGATCTACAATTTCATCTTTATCTATTTTTCTAACTTCCTTCCCATTGGTATCAAAAATTTTAGCTTTTATTTTGCCAACTTTTTTAAACTGATTGTAGTGCACCACTAAATAATCATACGCCGAATCTTCATTAAAAATAGTAATGGCAGAACGTACTTGTTCTACTGCTTCTTTAGTAGACAATACTTTGAAGTGATGGCTACTATTACGGATAACCGCATCCGCATTTTTTGTTAAGGCTTCTGGTATATTAGCTACTGCATAGGAAGGATTATTGCCTACACAAAAGAGAGGCAGCAAGCTGAAAAATAATAGGATGGTATATTTCATGATTGATTTTTATGGTAAGCTATTTTATTTAGAATAGAGAGGCGAGAATAGAGAAGAGAGATGCATTTCGTTTAAAAAAACGAAATGTCGTTGCCTTCGGCTCCGCTCAGTCAACGATACTCGACTCCGCTTAAATCAAGAATATCGTTGATTAAATGGAGTCGAAAGCATCTCGCTTCTCTACTCTTGCCTCTCTGCTCTAAACGCTATGTCTTTTTCCGTAATACAATTTGCTCTGCATGTTTCGCTACGATCAAATCGTAAAACTGCTTAAGTGCTTGATATTCTTCTGCTGCAAAAAGCGTTTTATTAATTTTAAATTGCTGTATCACATTTATCGCATTATCTGTCATTTTGATACTGTAGCTAAAAAAACCTGCTTTGTTCGGTAAGGAAAAGACAACATCTTCAGGTGTCTCATCTATCGTGTACCCGTCTGGTAAATGGTATTTAGCAGAAAAGATTCGTTTGTACTTATAATTAAAATCAATAGGATATTTTCGCTCTTTCAATTTAAAGGGATTCTTTTCAATTTGACCGATAGCCATTGGATTGAAATAAAGTAAATCGCCACCATCCATGACATTGTCCAAAGTAATACTGGCATCTCTTTTCAAAGCCTTCCTATCATCATCGACTTTTACATCCTCTACTTGCGCAAAGTCAAATTTGTCTTCTGTTGTTTCTACTTTTTTCCCTTCCGCTTCATCTTTTATTTTCTGTCGCGTCTTACTGGCAGCATAACCTGTTTCTCTTGACTTTAAAGTGCCTGTCCATTGATTAGATTCGTTCAATTGTAAATCTAACGAGAGCACAGAACCATAAGATGCCGTAGGCGTAAGTTCCACCCACTTGGTCGCATGCTCTTTAATTAATCTTCCTTTATCATTATAGCAACGAACAGGAGTAGATTCATTGGTAAGTCTTTCTCTGTGGCATCCAATAAGGTATTCTTCTCTCCTATTTTCGATTGTGCAATAACATAATTGAATTGCCTAGAAGAAGGAAAATAGGGATTTAAAATACCATTGCTTTTAGTACTCAAAATAATGGGATCTGTAGGGATACCAGCCATTCTCAACATAGCTACTAATAATAAGTTAATATCTGCTACATTACCTGTTCCCTTATTATACGTTTCTTTCAAATCTTGAGACGCATATTTATTATAGCGATCATTCCAAATCACTTTGTCTTTAATATGCTGATAAATGGCCGCTACTTTTTCTTCATCAGTAGTAAGGCTATTTGTCAATGCTTCTACTTTATCTTTTAAAAATTTCGTTTTAGATTTTTCTAGCTGCTTTCCAAAAGCATCAGACTCTACTAAAGTTGTGTTGATCTCTTCCCAAGTATTCGTAAAATTTTCAGGAGCAGCGTAAGGGAAGTTGGTGGAAGCTAATTCAAAATCAACCTGCACCATATAATTATTAATATTGGAAGTATATGCTTCTGCTTCTAATGCGGGCATATTTTCCACTACCCAATTTTGCTTTTCCTCTGTATAGTTTAATATTTCCGGTCTAGAGCTTTTACTAGAGGTGAAAGTGATATTTCCATTCCCTTTAGAGGCTTCATTAACCGTAATATAATCTAAATCATAGCCTTTAAATTGTTTATTGTATTGAAACCATTCTGGATAGGCCACTTTAAATTGGCTATATCGAACAGGGATCGCATATTGAAATTGCCAATCTCTAAAATTCCAATAAAAAGGAGAACTTATGTTATATTCTATTTCAATGATGCAGCCATCTTTGATATTCGGCATGGCAATTTTCTTAGCCTTCAGATTATCGTGCACCTTTTCTTCTAGTAGCTCCTTTTTCCCTAATTCTGTTTTATTGATTTTTCCATTTTCGAAAGTATAGGTAGCCGCTTTGAATTTAGTTAACTTTTCTCGGGCACTACCAGATTCTCTCAATCGAATACTACGATCTGCATAGGATGCGCCCGCCTTATCTAAAATTTTTATCCGAGTATGTCGATGAAACCTAAGCACAAAAACGCCTAACCCAACTTCATAAGACAACTCTGTTTCTCCATAATCATACAACACTACGGCATGTGCATTAGAGTCTAATGGATATTTATCCCAAGCAAAGTCTGCTTGATCAATTTTGCCAAACTTTATATCTTTTTTTTGAGCGTAGGAAATAGTTAGAAAGGGTAGGAATACTAAAAATAGAAATTGTTTCATCTGATTATATTGATTGTGTTAAGAAGAATTCTTGTACATAATCGGAAAGCCAAGTTAGGCAAGTTTCAAGAACTTGAACTTAGAATACACACAAGAACAATAAAGATTTTGGGGTCTTTAAAACATATTTATAAACATACGATCAAAAATAAATATTATTTCACACAATCGGGTATATTTTGTCAGCATCTAGCATTCGGGGTAAAATGCTAGAGCTATTGAATAAACAAAATCTTAGCCACAACAGTATTCGGCGTAGACAAACCTCTAGACACCGTACTAAATACCAAGTAAATACCTGTGCTAGCTCGTCGACCATCAAAACTATTACCATCCCAAATAGCCTGGCCGCCAAGTGCCGTTGTCTCATAAATTAAGCGGCCACTAACATCCGTAATTTTGACGTTAGCATCCCGAGCCAAACCTTTGATAGCAATTGGGCCTGTATATTCTGGACGAACAGGATTAGGGAAAGCATAAGCAGTAGACTTGTTAATAGGGCCGCCTGTTGTAGCATCTCCCCTTAGAGACATCACGCCATTATTGGTCCCAATAAAAGCTTCTCCTGTTTCTTGATTAATCGCAATATCAATAATGGTATTAGCAAATAATGGACTATTGGTTGTGTTGAAAAAAGCAACTTGTTCTGCACCATTAGGGGATTGTATAAATAAACCATTATTAGTGCCCATCCATTTTCTGTTCGCTCCATCAACGGCAATTGTCTGAATGTTTTCAGTTTCTAATAAATAGGCGCCGAATCCATCTTGCTCTACGGTTCTTCTAGAACCTCTGCAATTGGATTCAAAAACGCTGCCGCCGCATTCAAAAATAACGGGCCCTTCAGCAGTACCCACCCAAACATCCCCATCCAAATCTACCTCTAGGCAATTGATAATTCGAGTTTGTAATTCGCTATTGGAAGGGGTAAATATTTTGATGCGATCATCTGATTCAGTATCAATGGTCCCATTATCATCAAAAACGAGCACGCCTTCATTGGCGGAAACAAACCACTTATACCCATTGTTATCAACAGCTACTTGCATCAAATTCTTACTAGGCACATTAAAACTTTTCCAAGTGCCATCGTTTTTTAAAACAGAAATCGGTCGAGGGGCTAGGTGATTGCTCATCCATAAATTATCATTTTCATCAAAGGCTAATCCACCGATCCGTTCTCTTGCTTCATCTCCCGTTGCTCCTTGCAAAGAAGAATTGTCTTCTGTATATGCTTTAAAATTTTCGCCATCATATTCCACCAAGCCGCCCCAGAAAGTACCTACAAATAATCGCCCATCTGGATGTACTGCTAAACGATGAAAATCTCGATCAATATCCTCTTCAAAAAATAGGGGCACATTATCTCGATTAAACCGACTCCAATTTCCTTGGTCCAAAACAAACACCCCATCCACTCTATTAAGCGCTGTTTGGTTAGAGGCTACACCGCCTGCCGCAATATATACTTTACCATCAGCTATCGCTATTTCGCTGCTATTGTGAGAAAATGGAGAATTGTATTGCAAAGCAACGCAGCGATCCCCTGCTCTATCGACAAAACGAATTCCCCGAAATACATCCGCATACCAGATACGACCATTCTCTAATTCCAAAGCATTTCGAGGGCGATTAACGCACACATTTCCTGATCCTGTAAATGTTCCGTTTTCTTTAAACAACAAAACAAGCCCATTCCCGTCTGTGTTTTTTGAAAAACCAGCAATCAAATGTTCCTCACCTGCTGCTAAATAGCTAACACTAAAACCTGTTTCAGTATAAACCTCTTCTAGCCTTATTCCATCGTATTGAAATAAATCCCCATCAATATCCAAGTATAATCGCCCATGATGCGCCGCTACGGCATTAGAATGGTAGACTGCCGGAAACCCATCTGGCACATCCAATAATTGCCAATTATTGAAATCGGCTAGATTTAAACTACTTTGGCTTGGTGCTCTATAAATACCCTCATCTGTCGCCGCATATAAGTCTCCATCATATATCGTCATGCTAAAAACTGGCAAGC
>CANNZV010006560.1:0-16942 GCA_947561585.1 Caprella mutica | reverse complement strand
CAGGTGACTCTTTCTCTGATAGTACATCATCACAGTGACTCTTTTCTCTGATAGTACATCATCCACAGTGACTCTTTCCTATGACATCATCCAGTGACTCTTCTCTGGTAGTACATCACAGTGACTCTTTTCTCTGATAAGTACATCATCACAAGTGACTCTTTTCTCTGATAGTACTTCATCACAGTGACTCTTTTCTCTGGTAGTACATCATCACAGTGACTCTTTTCTCTGATAGTACATCATCACAGTGACTCTTTTCTCTGAGTAGTACATCATCACAATGACTCTTTTCTCTGATAGTACATCATCACAGTGACTCTTTTCTCTGGTAGTACATCATCACAGTGACTCTTTTCTCTGATAGTACATCATCACAGTGACTCTTTTCTCTGATAGTACATCATCACAGTGACTCTTTTCTCTGATTGTACATCACCACAGTGACTCTTTTCTCTGATAGTACATCATCACAGTGACTCTTTTCTCTGTTAGTACATCATCACAGTGACTCTTTTCTCTGATAGTACATCATCACAGTGACTCTTTTCTCTGATAGTACATCATCACAGTGACTCTTTTCTCTGATTGTACATCACCACAGTGACTCTTTTCTCTGATAGTACATCATCACAGTGACTCTTTTCTCTGATAGTACATCATCACAGTGACGTCTTTTCTCTGGTAGTACATCATCACAGTGACTCTTTTTCTCTGATAGTACATCATCACAGTGACTCTTTTCTCTGATAGTACATCATCACAGTGACTCTTTTCTCTGATAGTACATCATCACAGTGACTCTTTTCTCTGGTAGTACATCATCACAATGACTCTTTTCTCTGATAGTACATCATCACAATGACTCTTTTCTCTGATAGTACATCATCACAGTGACTCTTTTCTCTGGTAGTACATCATCACAGTGACTCTTTTCTCTGATAGTACATCATCACAGTGACTCTTTTTCTCTGATAGTACATCATCACAATGACTCTTTTCTCTGATAGTACATCATCACAGTGACTCTTTTCTCTGGTAGTACATCATCACAGTGACTCTTTTTCTCTGATAGTACATCATCACAGTGACTCTTTTCTCTGATAGTACATCATCACAGTGACTCTTTTCTCTGATAGTACATCATCACAGTGACTCTTTTCTCTGGTAGTACATCATCACAGTGACTCTTTTCTCTGATAGTACATCATCACAATGACTCTTTTCTCTGATAGTACATCATCACAGTGACTCTTTTCTCTGGTAGTACATCATCACAGTGACTCTTTTCTCTGATAGTACATCATTACAGTGACTCTTTTCTCTGATAGTACATCATCACAATGACTCTTTTCTCTGATAGTACATCATCACAGTGACTCTTTTCTCTGGTAGTACATCATCACAGTGACTCTTTTCTCTGATAGTACATCATCACAGTGACTCTTTTCGCTGATAGTACATCATCACAGTGACTCTTTTCTCTGATTGTACATCACCACAGTGACTCTTTTCTCTGATAGTACATCACCACAGTGACTCTTTTCTCTGATAGTACATCATCACAGTGACTCTTTTCTCTGATAGTACATCATCACAGTGACTCTTTTCTCTGGTAGTACATCATCACAGTGACTCTTTTCTCTGATAGTACATCATCACAGTGACTCTTTTCTCTGATAGTACATCATCACAGTGACTCTTTTCTCTGATAGTACATCATCACAGTGACTCTTTTCTCTGATAGTACATCATCACAGTGACTCTTTTCTCTGGTAGTACATCATCACAGTGACTCTTTTTCTCTGATAGTACATCATCACAATGACTCTTTTCTCTGATAGTACATCATCACAATGACTCTTTTCTCTGATAGTACATCATCACAGTGACTCTTTTCTCTGGTAGTACATCATCACAGTGACTCTTTTTCTCTGATAGTACATCATCACAGTGACTCTTTTCTCTGGTAGTACATCATCACAGTGACTCTTTTCTCTGGTAGTACATCATCACAGTGACTCTTTTCTCTGGTAGTACATCATCACAGTGACTCTTTTCTCTGATAGTACATCATCACAGTGACTCTTTTCTCTGATAGTACATCATCACAGTGACTCTTTTCTCTGATAGTACATCATCACAGTGACTCTTTTCTCTGGTAGTACATCATCACAGTGACTCTTTTCTCTGATAGTACATCATCACAGTGACTCTTTTCTCTGGTAGTACATCATCACAGTGACTCTTTTCTCTGGTAGTACATCATCACAGTGACTCTTTTCTCTGATAGTACATCATCACAGTGACTCTTTTCTCTGATTGTACATCACCACAGTGACTCTTTTCTCTGATAGTACATCATCACAGTGACTCTTTTCTCTGATAGTACATCATCACAGTGACTCTTTTCTCTGATAGTACATCATCACAGTGACTCTTTTCTCTGATAGTACATCATCACAGTGACTCTTTTCTCTGATAGTACATCATCACAGTGACTCTTTTCTCTGATAGTACATCATCACAGTGACTCTTTTCTCTGATAGTACATCATCACACAGTGACTCTTTTCTCTGATAGTACATCATCACAGTGACTCTTTTCTCTGATAGTACATCATCACACAGTGACTCTTTTCTCTGATAGTACATCATCACAGTGACTCTTTTCTCTGATAGTACATCATCACAGTGACTCTTTTCTCTGATAGATACATCATCACAGTGACTCTTTTCTCTGATAGTGACATCATCACAGTGACTCTTTTCTCTGATAGTACATCATCACACAGTGACTCTTTTCTCTGATAGTACATCATCACAGTGACTCTTTTCTCTGATAGTACATCATCACAGTGACTCTTTTCTCTGATAGTACATCATCACAGTGACTCTTTTCTCTGATAGTACATCATCACAGTGACTCTTGTCTGTGATAGTACATCATCACAGTGACTCTTTCTCTGATAGTACATCATCACAGTGACTCTTGTCTCTGATAGTACATCATCACAGTGACTCTTTTCTCTGATAGTACATCATCACAGTGACTCTTGTCTCTGATAGTACATCATCACAGTGACTCTTTTCTCTGATAGTACATCATCACAGTGACTCTTGTCTCTGATAGTACATCATCACAGTGACTCTTGTCTCTGATAGTACATCATCACAGTGACTCTTGTCTCTGATAGTACATCATCACAGTGACTCTTGTCTCTGATAGTACATCATCACAGTGACTCTTTTCTCTGATAGTACATCATCAGAGTGACTCTTTTCTCTGATAGTACATCATCACAATTACTCTTTTCTCTGATAGTACATCATCACAGTGACTCTTTTCTCTGATAGTACATCATCACAGTGACTCTTTTCTCTGATAGTACATCATCACAGTGACTCTTGTCTCTGATAGTACATCATCACAGTGACTCTTTTCTCTGATAGTACATCATCACAGTGACTCTTGTCTCTGATAGTACATCATCACAGTGACTCTTGTCTCTGATAGTACATCATCACAGTGACTCTTGTCTCTGATAGTACATCATCACAGTGACTCTTGTCTCTGATAGTACATCATCACAGTGACTCTTTTCTCTGATAGTACATCATCAGAGTGACTCTTTTCTCTGATAGTACATCATCACAATTACTCTTTTCTCTGATAGTACATCATCACAGTGACTCTTTTCTCTGATAGTACATCATCACAGTGACTCTTTTCTCTGATAGTACATCATCACAGTGACTCTTTTCTCTGGTAGTACATCATCAGAGTGACTCTTTTCTCTGATAGTACATCATCACAGTGACTCTTTTCTCTGATACTCTGATAGTACATCATCACAGTGACTCTTGTCTCTGATAGTACATCATCACTGTGACTCTTGTCTCTGATAGTACATCATCACAGTGACTCTTGTCTCTGATAGTACATCATCACAGTGACTCTTGTCTCTGATAGTACATCATCACAGTGACTCTTTTCTCTGATAGTACATCATCACAGTGACTCTTTTCTCTGGTAGTACATCATCAGAGTGACTCTTTTCTCTGATAGTACATCATCACAGTGACTTTTTTCTCTGACAGTACATCATCACAGTGACTCTTTTCTCAGGTAGTACATCATCAGAGTGACTCTTTTTCTCTGACAGTACATCATCACAGTGACTCTTTTTTCTGGTAGTACATCATCAGAGTGACTCTTTTCTCTGACAGTACATCATCACAGTGACTCTTTTTCTCTGACAGTACATCATCACAGTGACTCTTTTCTCTGGTAGTACATCATCACAGTGACTCTTATCTCTGATAGTACATCATCACAGTGACTCTTATCTCTGATAGTACATCATCACAGTGACTCTTTTCTCTGATAGTACATCATCACAGTGACTCTTTTCTCTGATAGTACATAATCACAGTGACTCTTTTCTCTGATAGTACATCATCACAGTGACTCTTATCTCTGATAGTACATCATCACAGTGACTCTTTTCTCTGATAGTACATCATCACAGTGACTCTTTTCTCTGATAGTACATCATCACAGTGACTCTTTTCTCTGATAGTACATCATCACAGTGACTCTTTTCTCTGATAGTACATCATCACAGTGACTCTTTTCTCTGATAGTACATCATCACAGTGACTCTTTTCTCTGATAGTACATCATCACAGTGACTCTTTTCTCTGATAGTACATCATCACAGTGACTCTTTTCTCTGATAGTACATCATCACAGTGACTCTTGTCTCTGATAGTACATCATCACAGTGACTCTTTTCTCTGATAGTACATCATCACAGTGACTCTTTTCTCTGGTAGTACATCATCAGAGTGACTCTTTTCTCTGATAGTACATCATCACAGTGACTTTTCTCTGACAGTACATCATCACAGTGACTCTTTTCTCTGGTAGTACATCATCACAGTGACTCTTATCTCTGATAGTACATCATCACAGTGACTCTTATCTCTGATAGTACATCATCAGAGTGACTCTTTTCTCTGACAGTACATCATCACAGTGACTCTTTTCTCTGACAGTACATCATCACAGTGACTCTTTTCTCTGGTAGTACATCATCACAGTGACTCTTATCTCTGATAGTACATCATCACAGTGACTCTTTTCTCTGATAGTACATCATCACAGTGACTCTTTTCTCTGATAGTACATCATCACAGTGACTCTTTTCTCTGATAGTACATAATCACAGTGACTCTTTTCTCTGATAGTACATCATCACAGTGACTCTTATCTCTGATAGTACATCATCACAGTGACTCTTTTCTCTGATAGTACATCATCACAGTGACTCTTTTCTCTGATAGTACATCATCACAGTGACTCTTTTCTCTGATAGTACATCATCACAGTGACTCTCTCCAAAGTAATTCTTCATCAAATCTATAGTTATATATTTATTTATTTTCATTTTGACTTTCAAAATGAAAATAAATGACATATCTCATTATTCCATACATCTAATAATAAGTACCATCTATAGGAATCATTGTACCGTCTTTAAGCCTTTTATTTCCAATTCATCAGACATTGCAGTCACATTTGCAATATTTTTGACCACGCATCCGGTCTTCTGTCTGATCATGTACTAAATATCCGGTGGTTATTCCCCACACAATTGTGTGTGATGTGGAAAACTGTTAAAGGGAATTAGGTAATAGGTATAGTAGCACCTATTGAACTTTGCCATGAAACAATTTTAAAAATATTATTTCGTAATCCAATAAATATATAATTGCCTAATTATAGAGCACGGACAAAACCATAAAGTCTTAAAATGCCTTAAAGTCCTAAAATCCAATAAAGTCCTAAAATGTCATTTAAGTCCTAAAATGTCATTTAAGTCCTATAATGTCATTTAAATCGTAAATGTCATTTCAGTCCTAAAATGTCATTTAAATCGTAAATGTCATTTAAATCGTAAATGTCATTTAAGTCCTAAAATGTCATTTAAGTCCTAAAAGACCATTAAATTCGTAAAATAGATTTTATAGTTCTGAAATGGTATAAAGTCCTAAAATGCCATAAAGTCCTAAATGGCATAAAGTCCTTAATGTCATTTATGAGTTCTAAAATGCCATATAGTCATAAAATATCATTAAAGTCCTAAAATGCCCAAAGTCCTAAAATGCTCAAAGTCCTAAAATGCTCAAAGTCCTAAAATGCTCGAAGTCCTAAAGTGCCTAAAGTCCTAAAATGCCCAAAGTTCTAAAATGCTCAATGCCTAAAGTTCTATTTATGTTTTCAATAATTTGGTAACGAGTTCATAAAAGCGCTCAAATAGTTAAATTTATTGAACGTTATAATTCAATCAAAATCAGTCTAAATTAATATACTTTTTTTAATTAAATATTTTGCAATTTTGAAATAATTAGAATTAATTTATAATAATTCAGTACCGAAATATAAATAGTCGTTCACTAAGCAAACACGAAACTCTGAACTGTTCCACGCGCACCATTGCTGCTAAGTTATTAGTCTGAGTAACCACTTCTATATGTAGTCTGTGGAACAGTTATGTCTGTGGCAACATTCACTCAGTCAGACTTGTGGTACAGTTATGTCTGTGGCAACATTTACTCAGTCAATCTTGTGGCACAGTTATGTCTGTGGCAACATTTACTCAGTCAGTCTTGTGGTACAGTTATGTCTGTGGCAACATTTATTCAATCAGTCTTGTGGTACAGTTATGTCTGTGGCAACATTTACTCAGTCAGTCTTGTGGTACAGTTATGTCCGTGGCAACATTTACTTAGTTAGTCTCGTGGTACAGTTATGTCTGTGGCAACATTTACTCCGTTAGTCTTGTGGTACAGTTATGTCTGTGGCAACATTTACTCCGTTAGTCTTGTGGTACAGTTATGTCTGTGGCAACATTTACTCCGTTAGTCTTGTGGTACAGTTATGTCCGTGGCAACATTTACTTAGTTAGTCTCGTGGTACAGTTATGTCTGTGGCAACATTTACTCCGTTAGTCTTGTGGTACAGTTATGTCTGTGGCAACATTTACTCCGTTAGTCTTGTGGTACAGTTATGTCTGTGGCAACATTTACTCCGTTAGTCTTGTGGTACAGTTATGTCCGTGGCAACATTTACTTAGTTAGTCTCGTGGTACAGTTATGTCTGTGGCAACATTTACTCCGTTAGTCTTGTGGTACAGTTATGTCTGTGGCAACATTTACTCCGTTAGTCTTGTGGTACAGTTATGTCTGTGGCAACATTTACTCCGTTAGTCTTGTGGTACAGTTATGTCCGTGGCAACATTTACTTAGTTGTTGATGGCGCCTCAATAGTATTCTTAACCTCCAGAAGGTCATACATAATGCCGAAAATTGGAAATAAAACTCGCTGTTGAATATTTCGATATTTTAGGTTATTGTTTTACCAAAAAGTGATTATTTGAAACGAAGTAGTTGGCTTAAAATAGACAAAGTTCAGAGTTATCAAACCGATATCCCATTCTCTAATTTTGATCAAGTAAGAAGTAAATATTAAAAATCCTCACCAGTCAGAACTAATAAATTATTATTTATATTCTCAAATTACTTGAAGGGCACCGTTACCCGAGATATCACGGCAGAATACTAATATAGGCGGTTGTGACACGAGGCTACAATTATAGGCAAAGAATTAAATTTAAGAATTTCCTTTTATTTTGGATTTAGTCCTTTAGTTTCCTTGTTTAGTATTCAATGATATCGTTATTATTATGATATCACAATATATTATTAATTTTTGTCTTGTATCGAATTACTTTAAAATAAGTTGATATTATTGAGTAATTCTAGTTTAGTATAAATGTAGAAAAACGATTGAAATTTATTCAATAGTTCTCCTCCTGACCATTATTCTATTCCATAATTTGATCATTTCATACATTATTATTGATTGTTATTTAATATCCCCTTTATGATAATTTGTCGCGAAAGGTCTGTCCACGAAACGTGTCCCAACCCTATTTTTGCCCAGCCTCTGTAGAATGTAAAATTTAACAATAGCTTTTCTCACACTCAGTATAGGTAAATTAGTTTGATATTTTGATTTATAAAATTGTGTTACATTGAACAAAGAGTACTTACAAAAATATTATTTTGTTAAAAAATATGATAATGATTCATTTTCTTTGGTGCTCATTAAACCTCCAGGTGTATAAATCAAATTAATTCTCACCTATAGTGAGTGAGAGATAAGCTATGGTTTAATTTTAATACTTTTATTTAATTCGCTACTTTGAACTTTCATCGCAGAGCTTTCATCATATCAATATACGCTTAGTCGAGCCTTCAAAATCATTTTTTTTATTCTATCTCATAGAAAATGAAATATTTAAGGAGCTACAATTATATATTTTCATTAATACCTTGCTGTTATCACCGTTAGTAATAAGAGCAAAGTATGACATGGGGCCTACCTGTATTTTTCTATGATTGTGCCATTATGGCGGGTTTAAATGTTTGCACCAATCAACTATCAGTGTATCGTGACGTCATAGCGGGATTACTTGTTTAAACCAATCAGCTCTCAGTGTATCATGACGTCATAGCAGGTTTATGTTTTTACACCAATAATTTCTCAGTTTATCATGACGTCACTGCGAGTTTATGTTTTTACACCAATCAGCTATCAGTGTATCATGACGTCATAGCGGGTTTATGTTTTTGTACCAATCATCTCCCAGTGTTTCGTGACGTCATGGAGCTCAAATGAAAAAGATGTTACTTTCAATGGAAAGGAAAGTGTTTAAGGTTATTTTCGGTAAATAAGTGTAATTAGTTAATGAGGTATGAGTATTCGAAAAATTAAACTGAAATATCCGATTACAGGCAAGTACACTGCCCTCAATTCACAGCCGGAAAGTTCACCGTTGGGTAAATTCACCGCTACTCAATTAACGGCATGGTAAATTTACCGCGTGGTAAATTTTTATTTAAGAAATGTTTGTTAATCTTCATTTGAATCAAAGTCAAGGAAAAGTTCGAAAACTGTATGCATATATTATAATTTACATAACGTCTAAATTATTCCGATTATATTCAATTTATTAGTATGTTTATAGTCCTAATATTCAATAAAATAAATATAAGGATTTTTAAGTTCTCAAAATTTCAGTGCTCCTAAGTGTGTAACAGGTAGAGTTTTATTTAGGTGTCCATCAACTAATGTTTAACATGAAGATTCTTTCTTAGCATTATTTATCGCGTTAATACATGTGCTGTGTAAGCATTCTTAGTGCATGGAACTTTTTTTCATTCTACAATATATACTTGTGAGTATTGATATCTAATTATAATATGCTAGCTAGATTTAACAGTACACTGCCATTATTATTTTTTCTTGTCACTATAGTTATATTAAATGGTGTACGGACAACTGTCTTTTAATGTGAAGTATATAAATATTTTAACCTAAAAATTTAGTATAAAAATGCTAATTGTATAGAACAAAATTGTGAATGAAGAAGCATAGAAATTAATACTGAAGTAATACCAAATTTATTCATTTGTTACAATCTTTTTCTTTCACATTAAGCCCCTTAAACAAGCAAATGGTTGACAAAAAGGTTACAATGTAAAGATGGAAAACTTTCTTTTTAAATATTTCCGAATACAAGAATAGTACAAACATAAGCCTTACAGGTTGAAATTTGCAGTGAGTGTGATTTTGCATCTTATTATTTAAGAGTTGCGATCACACAACACTGGGCATATATTGGATAATTACAATTTTGGTTTGTTACTAGTTTAATAACAAATTTAATATAACATATTTCAGTAACAATTATTTTGATATTTTGACACTTTTTAATATTTAAAAGACATGTAATGCATGGATTTCTGATCAGTGGGAGCTGGAAACAAAGAAACTATAGAAAAACGAATTCAAATTTCAAAGTTATCAAGTAAAGTATTCTTTGTAAGAAATCTTTTAACTTAAAAATAAGATAATTATTACTTAAGTTTCCAATCCTGAATTTAACAGCAAAGATAGTTTTTTACAAACAAAAAATATTGAACATTGATTAATCCTGTGGAAAATTATTAAATAACATCAAGCAAAATCACACTTACTGGAAATTTTAACCTGTACAGCTTGTGTTTGTACTTTTCTTTGTATTTGGAATTATTTTAAATGAATGTTTTGCATCAATAGATTTTATCCTTTTTGTCAACAATTTAATTATCTATTAAGGGGCTAAATGGGTTAAATGGGACAGAAAATGATTTAACAAAGAAATAAATTTAGTTTACTTCAACTTTTAATTCTGAATCTACAGTTAAAATTAATTTTTATACTTCTTCGTTCACACTATCGGACTATACGATTAACATTTTTTTATACCAACTTTTTTGGTTGAAGTAGTAATATAATTCACATTAAATAAATTCCATGAAAGGTTAATTTTACAAGCGCATTACAAATCACTCAATACCATATTATGATATATAGCATGGCAGTTGTCCTACAGTCACATTAAATACCTCGGAATTTAGTCATAAATTTAGTTTCATTAGCTTATATGTACCGATTTATTAAATAAAACCTAATTTTACCACATTAATATCGAGCCAACAGTCATTAGTGACTCGACAGTATTTATATTTTTCCTATATTTAATAATATTAATTCAATATTCCTGACCCTATATATTTTCTTTGATTAGAAAAGCTTTATAAATATTTAATAAGACGTGTAACTACATCTTAAAAAGCGTAATTCTCGTCTATTTAGTTGCTGATACATTTGTTTTATGAGTTTGTTGTATTATTTGAATTAAATTGATTTGAAATGAATTTTCTACTAAGGAAATTGAGTTGCGGTGAACTTACCACGCGAGAACTTATCACGCGGTGAACATCTCGGCGGTGGATTGAGGAAATAGCCCGTTGTTAATATGTAAATGTGTTTCATTTGACATAAATTTATCTGGTAAGGTTTTGTAGACTAAGAGTTGAAAATATTTTATTAAACTCAAGCTTTCAAATTGATTATCCAATTATTATCCAATTCAAATTTACCCAACAGTTAAAACACTTTATTTTAAATACTCCAGTTTTAGATATAGAAATATTTTTTATGACTAGTTTTGTGATATATTTTAAATTGTGTAGTTAAATTTAATAGATAAGATTTTCATAAATCATTGGTATAGTATGAGTGAATGAATTTGATTTTTCAAACAGTGTTATGAAACTGTTAATTAATTAATTAAATTAGTTAACTATATTTAAGTTTTTGTAATTTTGGGTCAAAGATTTGCTAATAATTTATAGTTCAGTGAATAAAAGGTTCTATATTTATAGTTTCATTTTTAGAATTAAGATATTAGTACTAGAGTAATTTCCCGTTAAAAATATCTGGTTCTTGAATCTGCACAGTGGACAGACTAGAGTCCTAGACAAATATAGATAGGGTACTGGTATTTCTTATTGTGTTTTACCGTAATTATATAAACTATAATCATTTGTGTTTTACTATAATAATCCCTTCTCTTATTTTTGGTTATTATCGTAAGTTTGTAGGTCAATTTTTGGTAATAAATACATCTTTTTAATAATTATCTTTTTACGCTGATTTAGCCAATTAATAATATCAATTACAGTGCATCTCTATTTCCTTTTGTTGATTGAAAAATAGCAATACGTGATAATATACATTGCGATTAATAATTAGTTTCATCTTTAGGTTTTAAAATATATTTATCCATTAAAGTTTTTGAATGTTTTTAATAATTGATTGTATTAGTTTGTTGTACACTGTAGAGTCTAACTAGTGTTTAGACAGTCTAATGTTTGTCTTATTATGCCACTGTGATATCATTGTGATATTAATAGGTACAGCGCAATTTACCGATCTCGAGAATGAGTTGCGCGTTTTTAACCCTGGAACGTCCAGAATGCCTAAAGGCGGTTAAAAACGCGTAGCGCATATTCTAGATAATGCGCAATTTGATAAACTGCGCGGCAGAAATATACTCTCACATAGAGAAATATATTACATAGCCTACCTTCTACCGGAGAAAAATGGTTTCGTCATAGTTTTTGCTGGCCAAACCATGAAATGAAAGAAATAGCATAATGTAGTTCAATAGAATGAATAAGTATAGATTGTTTAGATTCCCAATGAAAAATTTCAACTAAACATTTTATCGGATTTTAAGAAGAATTTGGATTAAACAAAGATTTAGAAATATTCGATCGAATGGAAAATGTCGAATAATTGTTATTATCTAAGCTGCAATTATTCTACTTTATTATCAAGCAAATCTATATTTATTTAATAATATAATAACTATTTCTGATATTTTACAGAAATAGTTCTGATTTTACAGAACTAGGTTTGATTTCTGATATTTTACAGAAATAGTTCTGATTTCTGATATTTTACAGAAATAGTTCTGATTTCTGATATTTTACAGAAATAGTTCCGATCTCTGATATTTTACAGAAATAGTTCTGATTTTACAGAACTAGGTTTGATTTCTGATATTTTACAGAAATAGTTCTGATTTCTGATATTTTACAGAAATAGTTCTGATTTTACAGAACTAGGTTTGATTTCTGATATTTTACAGAAATAGTTCTGATTTCTGATATTTTACAGAAATAGTTCTGATTTCTGATATTTTACAGAAATAGTTCCGATCTCTGATATTTTACAGAAATAGTTCTGATTTTACAGAACTAGGTTTGATTTCTGATATTTTACAGAAATAGTTCTGATTTCTGATATTTTACAGAAATAGTTCTGATTTCTGATATTTTACAGAAATAGTTCTGATTTCTGATATTTTACAGAAATAGTTCTGATTTCTGATATTTTACAGAAATAGTTCCGATCTCTGATATTTTACAGAAATAGTTCTGATTTTACAGAACTAGGTTTGATTTCTGATATTTTACAGAAATAGTTCTGATATCTGATATTTTACAGAAATAGTTCCGATCTCTGATATTTTACTGAAATAGTTCTGATTTCTGATATTTTACATTTTCGTATATTTTACATATAGGCTACTCGGTTTATGACAAAAAAAATTCCCACGAGTTATCATTGTATAAATTATTCAATTAGTTCACCAAGATGATATAAGCGATTAACTTTAAATTGAAAAATTGAGTCCCACAGGCAAATTAGAAAAGTTTCCACCTGTACAAATATGCTTACCTAGACTTGAGGAATGGCGCTGTTCAAGGTGCCTCTTTAACATATTTAATTAGTGTGGATGTCTTTAGGTTCAAACTAAACGAACTTATAGGAATGATGAACATATAGCAATAATAGACTTTTATTTGATTACAAAATAATCCATTAGGCAGTTTCTAATTTTAGATTTAATAATAGGTAGGTAGGTACCTCCTAGTGGTTTTAAGGAGATGGTGCCAGTGTCTATTGATGCTGCACAAGATGCATAGGAACACAGAGCATTCAATTGATCACACAGCAGCAGATCTTATCGACAATTGAGGACAATCAAAGTAATTAAAGTTGCTAACATTGCTATTATGTAGCTAGGCCTACTGCTCTAAAATAGATCTAAAAGATAGTGCAACTCTATACCAACCTTCAATATGCCTGAATGATACTTTAGCATCTTTAAAAACGAAAGACAAAAATATAAATAAATATAAGCTCCTTCAGCTTTAATTGTTAAGTATTGATTCGAAAAATTGTTTGAGTCTACCCTTAAAGCACAGAAAACGATGGTTTCATTCTCTCATAGAAAATGGTGTTGAAGGGGTGTCTCTTCTATTTTTTACATCAATTAATGAATAGCGCGTAATTATTAGTAAGTAGATTCATAAATCGATATTTGAAATAAAAAATTATATTAAATATTTTTGTTAACTGGTTTTAAATAAATTTACTGGCATTCTAATAAAATCAAACAAAATTTGATTTTCATTATTATTATGTAATAATCTTTTTGCAAGATGAATTAACTTGAACTATTATAACGATTGTATTAATATTATCAGGGCTGTGACAATATGACCTAACGAATATGACGTATATGTTTTAAAAAATATGACCATATGCTCGTAAAATATTACTGTATGCTCTAAAAATATGGTTCTAGGTAAATTGCTTGAAAACAATTGCTCGAATGAACAATTGCTCGAAAGACAATTGCTCGAAAAACAATTGCTCGAATTATCAAATTGCTCGAATGAACAAAATTGCTCGAATTATAAAATTGCACAGTTTTTGATTTTATTAAAGTCAGTTATTCATGAAGTGGAGCTGCACTTAACAATCCTTGTTTCTTTTTAGTAATTGATCATTAATCATTCTATAAATGATTTTAATTATTACTCATTCTGCATAATCTTTTTTTTTTAGACCGTTTGTGTCATCTCGTTTGTAACATGTGAATTGGAATCATGTTGTGAATCAGTATAATTCATGTTTTTTTATCATAAAACCAGAAATTTTTTGTAGATTCATTAAAACTCTGCCATAACTTTGAATTATTTCACCTATTGAAGTACCACATATAGATAGGCTAGTAATAAAAAAATACGGGTTTTATGATAAAAAAAACATGAATAGTACTGATTCACAACATGATTCCAATTCACATGTTACATACGAGATGACACAAACGGTCTAAAAAAAAAGACTATGCAGAATGAGTAATAATCAAAATCATTTATAGAATGATTAATGATCAATTACTAAAAAGAAACAAACATTGTTAGGTGCAGCTCCACTTCATGAATAACTGACTTTAATAAAATCAAAAACTGTGCAATTTTATAATTCGAGCAATTTTGTTCATTCGAGCAATTTGATAATTCGAGCAATTGTTCGTTCGAGCAATTGTTTTTCGAGCAATTGTCTTTCGAGCAATTGTTTTCGAGCAATTTACCGGCTACCTAAAAATATTCTCTCAAGATATGACCGTATGACCTTAAGATATGTTCATATGCTCTTACGTATGCACATATGAATTGAAAGACGAACATGAATATTGCGAAGTTTAAAATATAAGTTAGATTAGTTGGTGATAATGATATCATAAATTGCATTATTTTGAAGATGTCTATTTTAAATGAAATATGTTCATTGAATTTTACCGTTAAACTTGAATGGAATAATCATCGTCTATTAAAGTCTCTGCAGATTACCCTATTCTACATATATCTATCCGAAGGGTAATAAAATTATTTACATAATGAACGCAAATTTTTTTGAACAGCGACATAAACTATGAGAACAAGAAACGAACACTAAGATAAAGCCAAAAAAAAATATACTTAAAATTATAAACTTGAGTTACATTTAATAATCAAATGATGCTTCAAATTTTCAAAGTGGAAGCTTCTCCGGTTCTATGTATATTCCACCCCGGTAAATTCCTCCCAGTGAACATTTGGTAAACTTTAGAAGGGGTCTACTTCGGAGACAGAGGCCATATCGCTGACGTCAGAAAAAAATTTAATACAAGGGACTAGATGAAGAAGTCAGAAGGTAAATTGGCTCCATGATTAAAATCACCTACCACCTGTTATTGGCAAAACTTATATATGCAGAATCGTCCACGGACATTTCGTTCACGAAATCCATTATTTTGTATTATATATAATAAATGTATTTATTTTATATGATATATTATTTATATATATTCAGCAATATAAAAGTAGAAAATACCCTTTGTTGATGGTAAATAGAGATTCATGGTTTTTGCCTTAATTCTTCTCGCAATCTTTTTCTCCTGCTGTCCAGCAACAGTAAAATAATAAAACTGAATGTTTACCAATTCTTTTGTCTATATTGAGATGCGTGTAGTTTGAGGTGTTCTGCAAGGGGGAGTATTTGTGTTTCGTCGTGTAGATGTACACTTTTTTTAATCATATACAGGCAGGCCCCGTTTTTATTACACCTCGTTCCTTTAAAATCTGCAATAATTACTAGGCATTTCTCGATGTTATTATTACAGTACATAAACATAGAAAACAGAGACATTTTTGTGGTGTCTATTTCACGGTAACTACAATAGTCACCAATAGTATTTTCAGATGAGGTTATGAGAAGCACTTTTGGTTCAGAAATTAGTTTTTTATAACAGAATATCTTTTTAATAGTAACTGCATAAAATACATATATGATATTTTTATACAATATACTATTAAAATTGATGACAAGCACTCTTAGAGTGCATACCTTCGCTGCCACTTGTAAATCTTATAAATGACCTTGACCTTTAGCTCGTTCGCTCCCAAAATCCAATCAAATGGTTCCATGATAATGACCAATCACCTCACCAAATTTGAGATAATTTCGTTGAATACTTTTTGAGTTATGCGAATAATAAAAGGATAAATAAATGCCGCCATGAAAGTGCATATACCTTAACGTTAGAACGGGTCTAGGACATTTCGTCCACGGACAATTCGTCCACAGACATTTCGTCCACGGACATTTCGTCCATGGACATTTCGTCCACGGACATTTCGTCCACGGAAAATTCGTCCACGAATTGCTTTATTTTGTATTTTATAGTGTATATGGGATATATTTCCCAATATTTTTCACTATTACATTAATAGCCAGGTGTAAATATTTAATATTATTACAGTGATTTAAGCCAAACCATTTCATATAAACACATAAATAATGTTTATTTATCGATTACAGTTATAAAATTAGATATGCTAAACAGGTCAGTAAGTTATTTTCCTCCTGTATTATTATGCATTAATTAATGAGATTCAAAATATGAAATAACTAGGTACTAATAAGACTAAATCTTGAAACTTGAGAAATAGAAAAAAATAATTATAATAGAGGTAAATACTAATAATTTTATATGGTTTTATTATGAGTCTGAAAATATTGAACAATCCGATAACACAGATGTTTTGACGTTTATTCAATCAAACGTAACACTAAAATGTAC
>CANNZV010006559.1:0-16944 GCA_947561585.1 Caprella mutica | reverse complement strand
TGAATGCCAGTTCCAGCGTTTGGAACGAAAATGGTAGAAAAGGATTGATAAGGAGCCACAGCAGCGGCAACTTCTAAATTATTTGAAGAAGCTGAAACACCGTTCCCTAATGTAAGGTCACCGCATGGGCTAATTCCAAAGGCTTTAAATACGACTGGGGAATTAGAAATAAAATCACATTCCATTTGAAGATTCAAAGAAATTGAAGCAAAACGGTCATCCACTGTTATGGCGTTCGCTGTTCCTAAAATGCCATTGATACTATCAATCACGCTATGTTCCATAACATTTATGCGTACAGGTACTTCCAGTGATAGAAGTAGAAACATTTTCTGTGTTTCCAGAGTTCTTAGGATACTCAATAGAAACACTATTGATACCTAAGCCGTTTGCTCCGCCAGGAATAGCAAATTCTATATATGGTAAATTTATGTCAGCCAGCTGCGCACTAGATAATTCAAGGTCTACAGTAAATGGAGTACAAAGATTCTGAGGAGTTGCAGGCTGATTAAGTATTGATAATTGGACTTGTGACACCTTTGGTTCTAGTACTATATTAATTGAGTTTTCGTAACATTGATTGGTAGAAGTACTGTAATCCGTAGGATATGCAGAACAATCCCACCCATGCCCGACTGTGATGGTTTGGTTTCCACAATCACTATAGGTTTCATAAAATCTTACAACCTTGCAGTTGGCACCACCATCAAGAACTTGCCCTGCTTCTATATAGGTGTTTCCCCCTAATTGATAAAAATCAAGCGGAATTTCGGTAGAACCAACCACTAAGTAGGCAGAATCGAAAGTCAAATTAGGGTTTGCATCGACTCTTAACCAATTGTAATCTATATCGACAAGGCTGGTATTACATATTTGAACATCAAAAGCTGCTTTATTTGCATCTCCATTTACAAAAGGATTTGGCGATTGGATAAGGAAACTTGGTTTTGCAAAATTAAAGGTGTTACTATTAGTCAAGACTTCAGGTTCAGGAACTGAATATGCGTAGTTATCGTAATAAATGGTTGTTGTGTATCCGTTAGTAGGAAGGGCTTCACAGGTTCCGTTTAGTAATAATCTCCATCGATAATAAGTAAGGCTTCTCTGATCTTGATTTATCCAGGATGCATCTGGTTTTATTGTAAATATGTTACCAACCTGTTGGCCAGTATAGCCATTACCGAGAGAGAAAGAGTTCCAACTAGTATTTCCACCAACATTAATTATATCGGTAATTCGCATTCCTGGGGCTAATTGAAAAACCGTACTGTCCCAAGATGTTATGGGACGATATTCTCCAGGGTGTAAATCTGAATTGTCTGCATCATGGATAAAGTAGTCATTCGAATTCGCTATCGAACAACCATTAGCGTTTAATGTCTGGTTACTGCCTCTAATCCACACTTTCATATAGTAAACACGATCTCCGTAAGAATCACAGGCAACTTCATTTGTTCCATCAACAGAATAGTGCCTTCCTCTAAAGTTTTCTAATTCAAAGTAGGTTCTTGGATTAAAATGGTCAGCAAGTACAAATTTAAGAACGACATCTATGGTGTCAGTTTGGTTTCCTTCTCCAAACTGGTAGGTAGGGGATATAAGATTAGCATATGATGATAAGTCGAATGTCAGTTTTACATTTGTCCCGACTACGGTTTTTTGAGGAATACCGCTAATTATAGCATTGTAAACGCCAGATGAAATGTCATTGATTTCAATGTCACCACCGATATATTTAAGTATAGAGTCAGCCCCACCCCCTGACTGCAATTCATAGCTTAGATCAAAAAATAAATTACCAACGGTTGTGTCGTTTATTATGGCCCTTGCAAAAACTTCCATGGTGTCACGAGCTAAATATTTGTTTAATTCATGAATGCTTGGGTCAAGATTTACTTTGTTCAGCATTGTTTCATCTGTCCAACCAGCAGTAGTTCTATTTGCGTCCATAAGTATTGTTGTTGGACCTTTGCAATTCCCTGGGCAATGAATAAATAGGTTAACTGTTCCACAATGCACATCTTCTTTCCAACATGTTCCGCAGGAGTACGTTGTGAGATAGGGGATATTAACATTGTTACCCCCCGAGTAGTTTGAACAATTCAGCGTTAAGGGAAAGGTATAGTCGTCAAACCTATAGTTTGACAAAGTGTAAACAATTGTATCCCCACCAATCCCAGGGACTGTTGAAAAGGATCCTCCTGCTAAGTTCGCAACAGCCCCAGTTTGAAGTGAAAGCCCAGTTGGTACGAATAATTTCACTTGCCATTCCGATGAAGCACCACTAAACATATTTTCCCCATTACAAAAAGGAGCATCAGTTCCACCTCTATAAAAATGTGGTTTAATATTTATTTCAAAATTGTCTCCG
Organism: Caprella mutica; assembly: GCA_947561585.1. Classification (NCBI taxonomy): domain Eukaryota; kingdom Metazoa; phylum Arthropoda; class Malacostraca; order Amphipoda; family Caprellidae; genus Caprella; species Caprella mutica. Next base: position 14,573 of record CANNZV010006559.1, on the reverse strand, counting down.
TCATTAATGTCTGATGGAGCATCTAATTCTGTTGAGTTTAGATAATCTCTGACTATATTAAAGTAATTGACATCTTTTCGATCTGCAACTCTGTCATTCTTGCATTGATCTTTAGATAATACATCAACATAAAGGTGTTCCCAAACCATGTAGTCATATCTCGCAACCCCGCAGTTGGTTCTCGGGTCAACTTCAAAATCAAAACTAATAGTAGCCTTTTCTCCAGGTGCAAGATCATCATAGAAACCATCTCCATCTAAATCTTCAAAACCGGAACCAGAAGCATCTGGGTCTGTTCCGAAAAAATCAAATGGTAATATCATTGAGTTCCCACTACCCCATGTCGGATAAATGGTGCTGGGAAGATCGTTTGGAGTGAAACTGGTAGTACCCACTTTAAAATTCGAAACAAGCCTTGTGCTTCTATAATCAAAGTCCCAAAAAGGGTTACTTGTTGGTGTTGTTAATGGAGAAGAATTATGTCCCAAGCCAATATTTACCCATACATCAAGAGCCATAGAACCAGCAGATGTATTTTTGTTTTCAAGTTCGAATACATATGTCACGGCATTACAGAGGTCAGGGTTAGTGGTATTGGTCTGCGTTATTTCAACATTCGGAACATTAGCCCCAAAGTTAAGTGCTCCAGTTTGAGGTAATGCTTGTTGACAGGTGTCAGTAGATGAACATCCCCAATAAGAATGATGTTTAATCTCTGTATCTGGGCAGTCGCCAACATCAAAGTTTTCGCTGAAAGCAATTGCTTCCCCGTTGTCGAAGCATCCATCACCGTTTCCTACTGAACCATTTAAGGCTCCGGCACTTAAGTCAAAGGAGTAAAACAAGGTGTCACCTCTAGTTGAAGTCGGGCTTATGTTCGTTGAATTGTAAGACAACTGGTAATTGAGAATATCTGTTCCTACTAAGACGTAGTACTCGAAAGATTCGATACACCCATTTCCACCCTGAGTAAGGGTTACAGTTCTAGTTACATTATCGGTTACATTTGCCACCAAAGTTGAAATACTTTGAATACTAAGAGATGCGGCTAATAAATCATAACCATTGTTAAACAATGAACTATCCGCTGCGGTGTTAGAACCATTAAAATCTATGAAATTGATTACATGTTTATCCTTGAATAAATTACCTCCTTCTAAGTGTATAACAGCATCACAACCGGCAGTTTTTTCAAAGTTAATGGTTACAATATCTCCAACTTGCCAGTTAGCGTCTGAAGGCCTTTTTACACCAAAAACTGGGTTTTGAAGATCACTGATGTTTTGTTCAGTAAGAATAAAATCATTTGATCCAGATTGTGATGTTATACTGGCTGTACCTGCAACGTAGTTCACTCCTGGTTGGAGGTTGAAGGTTATTTCAAAATCATGGCAAGTGGCATTTTTACCAGTTATTTTGGCTTCCGCAGTAGCATTATTTATACCGCCACATACAGCTAGGTTATTTGATGAAAGCTCTATCTTATATCTGTTGTTATCAATCTGCTGAGAGAAATTATTAGTTGTCCAGATAATGGATATTAAAGCAAGAATAAAATGAATTTTGTGCTTTTTTAGAACAGTTGGCATATTTCTTTTTTAATCGTTTGAACAAATACTAGATCTCTGGCAATTATAGAAACCTCTTTTTTTTATTCACTAAGTTTTAATACTCAGTTTGACATTAAATTTAACTTCAAAAACCTTGCTTAAATACCAAGTATCTGTAAATCAGTGTTATGATTTTTAGCACGGAAATATTAATTCTCAAAATGAGAGAACAATTTCAAAAATAGATCGTAAAATTTCAAGAAACTAGGCTACCTCTGATCTTCGATGAGCAGGAAAAAGTGAGATTCCTTAACGCGAAAATGAAAGCAATTAAAGTTCGGCTACGACCCTTTGAACACAAGATTTCAAAATATTTGATTTAATTCTGTCGTATCCTAAGGAAATATTAACAATTGTTATGTTAACATAAGGATAGTAGCTCTTGATTTAATAGAGTATATACTTGGTCTCACTCTATTGTAAATATTTAAAGTTTCACAATTTTAAACTCCGTTCTTCGGTTTTCTTGATGCTCTTCTTTTGAACATTTTATCCCATCCTTACAGCGGTTAGAGATTTGACTTTCGCCATAACCTTTTCCGTAAATTTTATCAGAAGAAATACCATGATCAATGACGTATTGTGCGGAGCTTTTGGCTCTTTTGTCACTTAAAGATCTATTGTAGGAAGCACTTCCTCTTGAATCGGTATGAGAGCCTAGTTCGATTACGATACTTGGGTTTTCTTTCATTGCTATAACAATCTTGTCTAATTCAACAGCGGCATCTGGGCGAATGTTATGCTTGTTGACATCAAAGTATATTGGTTGAATGTCAATAATTTTACCAATATCAGTTCCGACTTCAATTTTATCCAAAGAGAATTCAAGTGCTTCATTTAGATTGATTTTGCCCGCTTTTTCAATCTTCTTTGAGAAATTAAGGGATTTACCCAAGTAACCTGGTGCACCCAGTTGGACATAATACTTTAAGGTTTCTCCAATTTTCTTACCTTCAATCGGCTTGCTGAAAGTTCCCTCAGCTGGTGTTTTGCCTTGAAAAAAGATCTCTCCAGAAGATTGGTCAGTTATAATGATATTCGCCCCTTCGATGGGTGTATTTGTTTTATGGTCTAATACTGTCCCAAACAAGGCAAGTCCTGGATTTATATCTAGTAAGACATCAACCTTAACTTCATTATTTTCTCGGCTAAGAATTTCACCGTTAACATCACCCTTACCATTAAAATAATTTTCTTTTTTAGCTTCAAGTAAATAACGTTGCCCTTTATCTATTTTGAATTTATATTCACCATTGTCATCTGATGTTGTTTCACCCATTAGCACACCATCTCCCCAAAGAGAAACTTTAGCAAATGGTATCACAGATCCCGAAACTCTGTCTTTGATACTTCCTCGAACGAAATAATCCAGATCAAAGGGTTTTTTCATTTCAAGACCATAAAGATCGTCTTGTCCTTTACCTCCATCTCTGTTAGAAGAGAAATAGCCTTTCTTCTCGTCAGGGCCTAAAATAAAGCCAAAATCGTCTTTTTCTGAATTAATAGACGCTCCAAGGTTTATCGGTTCTCCAAATGTATTGTTTTGGTTCTGTGATAAGAAGATATCTAAACCTCCAAGACCTACGAGTCCGGAAGAAGCAAAGAATAAATTACCATTTTCATGAATGAATGGAAACCTCTCAGAGCCCTCAGTATTAATTGCTGGGCCTAGGTTTTCTGGTTTTGTCCAGTTTCCTGTATTGTCCAGTTTTGAATACCATAAATCTGTTTTACCGATGCTTCCAGGCATATCAGATGAGAAGATTAGTAACTTTCCATCGGCAGAAATAGCAGGATCTCCAATTGAGTAATTATCACTGTTATATGGGAATTCAATGACCTCTTTCCATTCGCCCGCTTCTGTCTGATCGATATAATATAACTTAAGTCGTGTTATACCCTCTTCATCAGCTCCTCTTTCCAATTTATGGTAACTGTTTCGCGTAAAGTAAAGCCTATCAACATGTTTCGTAAATACTGCAGCGCCTTCGTGATACTTTGTGTTCACGCTTTTAGGTAGTGATATTGGTAGATATAGAGTCCCATCATCATTTACTTTTACCGAATATATGTCACTAAACGGGGCGTTATTCCATGAGTGTTTTCTTAACACTCCTTTGGCATTTAATCTATTTGACGCAAATATGAGCTTGTTTTTCCAAAATGCAGGGCTATAGTCTGATTGATCAGAATTTACGGATAACGAATAAACATTGAATCGATCAATATCCTTAAGAATGGAAGCACGAACTTCTTGTTGTGCTTCATGTAAAACGGCTCTTGAATCGGTGGGTTTCGATTCTTGAAACTTATCCATCCATTGATTTGCGTCATTGTATTTTTTATTTGATCGAAGGGCCCAGGCATAGTTGAAAATGTCTTCAGCTGTTTTGTTGCTTTGTTCCATTAATTTGGCAAACCAAACTTCTGCTTTTTCTGGTTTGTTCATTTTCATATAACTGTAGGCCAGTTTTTTGGTAACATGTTCTACAGAAACAAACTTTTTTGCCAAACCTTCATAGAGCACGGCGGCTTGTGAGAATGCTAAATCGTTATATAGTTTGTCTGCTTTAGCAAGCTTTTTATTGCTTGTTTGAGCCATAAGAGTGACCGACATTGTCACCATTGAAAGGAATAGGATTACTTTTCTCATTACAATCATTTTAACATTTAGAAAAATCGTGGTGAAATAACTTTGTCAGATTTGAAAATGAAGTCGTAACTCAAATAAATTTCATGAGACCCTGAGTTTACCTGATTCAGCTTGGAAGTGTTGAAATCATAGGAGTACCCTAACTGAAATTGGTCGGTAAATTGATATCCAACAAGAAATCCAAAAGCGTCTTGCCATCGGTACATTAGACCAGCCCAAAGTTTTTGTTGCAATAATACTTGGGCACTGAGATCAATGCTTGTTGGAGCAGACGGAGCAAATTTAAACATGGTTGATGGTTTGAAAACGATGTTTTCATTTATATCAATCATTAATCCTCCTAGAAGATAATAGTGTTGTAAGATGTTGTTTTGAGTATTGCCAACTTGAAGTTCTTCTTTTAAAAGTCTTGGAGCAGAAAATCCAGCATAAAACTTATCAGTGTAATAGTAAATACCTGCACCAAAATTCCCGTGACTGTTGTTTTCAACTGAGTTTTGAACGGATGGATCATCTGGTGATATAGTTAATAGGTTTTGTGTATTACCTTGAAACATATTTAGGGCTCCATTTAAACCGAATGCTAGCTTACCTTTTTCTGAAGTTTGAATAGTGTAGGATACATTAGCTGTTAGGTCGGTTTGTTTTATTGGGCCAACCTTGTCGTTGATAAAGGATACCCCAAGACCTACACCTTTTCCGATAGGAGAATGAGCATAGAAGTTTATTGTTTCTGGCGCTCCGTCTAATCCTGCCCATTGATTGCGATATAGGCCTGTAAAATTCAGCATGCCACGACTTCCTGCATAGGCTGGATTGATTGACATCGTATTATACATAAAGTGAGTAAACTGCACATATTGCTGTGCATTCGATACGAGCCCAATAAGGACGAAAGAAGCTATAATGACAATTCTTTTCATTTGTAACTATTTTACTTTTTTAATAACTAATATATATGAAACCAGACTTGACCTCGTTTCCATCACCTAGATCCAAAATATAGTAATATGTGCCCGCAGGAACTTTTTGATCACCGGTATTTAGGTTTCCTGTAGAAATTGCGTCCCAATCATTATTGTATGGTGCAGCTTTATGAACAATATTTCCCCATCGATTAAATATGGTTAATTCATTTGATTCAAAATTCAATAATCCCGGGAACTCTAATAGGTCATTCATGCCATCTCCGTCAGGTGAAAATGCCTGAGGAAGAATTAGATCATCAGATGTACAAACGTCTATATCCAACCAATCTGGTAAGGTATCCTGATCACAGTTATCTGGAATAAAGTTGTTATCAAGATCATATTCAGCAATGTCGGTGAGTCCATCATTGTCGCTATCTGGATCTCTAAAATTTACTAGGCCATCGCCATCAGTATCAACTACTGCTCCAGAGCCAATAAATTCAAGGGAATCCGATAATCCGTCATCATCCGAGTCGCTATCTAAGTAATCGGGTGTTCCATCTCCATCACTATCTGCTATTATTGGATTACAGATGTTAGATAAATCTCCTGATGCCTCGATTTGGTCAGATATTCCATCACCATCACTGTCTAGGTCTAAGTTATTGGTAAGTCCATCTCCATCGCTATCCAAGTTGCCTTCAATAAAATCAGCTAAACCATCACCATCAGAATCCATTGGAGATACTGTGATTAGAACAATTGCTGTATCGCAAGAGGCTGTATCACATGCAATATAAAGCAGAACATCAGTACCACAGAACCCACTATTTGGTGTGTATATAATTTCTCCATTTGAATTCACAGTAGCGCTACCATTTAAGGGGTTTCCAAAAATTGAAGTTGAAAGGGGATCACCATCTGGGTCCGAGTCATTTGTCAATACTGGAATTGTTACTGGGGCGTTATAGTCTCCGAATATTGAATCATCAAGTGCAATGGGGGAATCATTTACAGGGTTAACATTAATGAAGACCCATGAGCTATCGCATAGAGAAGGTAGTGGGAAGCCGGTATCACAAACTATAATCTGGAAACTGTCTAGGCCAAAAAAGTTGGGATTCGGCACATAGTTTATTGTTCCATTTGTATTTATGGTTATAGTTCCGGAAAAAGGTCCAGTTCCAGGTATCGTATCTAAGGTAGTAGCATCTATTCCACCAAGGATATCATTACTATCGGTGTCATTAAATAATACATTAAACAATACACTGAAATCTTCATTAATCGAAACCGTATCGTTATTTGCAATTGGAGCGTCATTAACAGGCACAACAGTAACAAATAAAGTGTCTTGAATACATTGGTTTGGTGATGTGGTATCACAAACTAGATAAATAACTGTATCTAAACCATACCAGTTTGAAGGAGGAGTGTACGATATAGTTCCATTTAAGTTAGTCATAACACTACTACCAGCGGTTGAAGATGATGTACTAACAAATATAGAGTCCCCATCTGGGTCCGAATTGTTAAGTGTCAAATCAAGCATGGAAACAATACTATCTTCATTGATGGTGATCATTTCATTTCCTCCAAGAGGAGCATCTGAAACGTTCACAACATTAATAACAATTAATCCTGTATCACAAAGATTTGTGGTGTCGCAGGCAATGATTACAATACTGTCTAATCCATTCCAGTTAGCAGTTGGAACGTATTCAAAACAAAGTCCACTTACATTTATTAAGGATCCATTGCTAGGACCGTTGAGAATCGTAATGAATAAACTATCATTCGGTAAGTTAGGATCCGTAGGGTTTGCACAATAAAATAGTGTGTCATCTTCATTCATAGATACGCTGTCATCCACTAGTATGGGCGGGCTCATAGCTGAAACGGTCTGGATAATTATTAGAGCTGTATCACACAATCCTGATGTATCACACACAGTCTTAACTATGGTGTCGTTTCCAAACCAGCCTGAATTAGGTACATAGTCAAAACAATTATTCGAAACATTTAATAATATGCCTTGTTGTGGACCTGATAAGATGGTACATAATAAACTATCCGATGGCATATCACCATCTGTTATAGAAGCGCAATAACTTAGTGTATCATTTTCAGTAACTGTTAAGCTCGCTTGAGCGATGTTCGGTGTGTCCGCCACTGAAAGGACTGTTATGAAAATAGTATCGCTGACACATTGCCCTGTTGTATCGCATACAGTATAAAAAACAGAATCGTTACCAAACCAATTGGCACTTGGTGTATAGTTTAATGTTCCGTCTGGATTTTGAGAAACGGTGAAACCTTGTTGGGATGAATTAGGGTATGTTCCAGCAACGAGGGAATCATTCTCTGGATCCGTATTGTTTCCAATAACATTGAAATTAACTAAGGCACTGTCTTCGTTTATAGTTACATACTCATTTGCATTAAGTGGAGGGTCGGAAACTGGAATTACATTAATGTACACGAGAGAGTTTCCGCATGAAGCAGGTTGCGGATATCCGGTGTCACAAACCTGTATTCTAAAACTATCGAGGCCGAAGAAGTTACTATCAGGTGTGTAGGTAATTAAGCCAGTTACAGAGTCAATTGAAATGGAACCATGAAATGGACCAGTAGTTGGAATCGTATCAACTGAGGTGCTGTCAATTGCTCCAAGAACATCATTTGTGTCTGTATCATTAATTAGCGGGTTAATAACCACGCTACTATCTTCTAATACTTGAGCTGAGTCATTCTCAATTTGTGGTTGGTCGTTCGCAGGAAGAACCGTCATAAAAAGAGTATCATTAGTGCAGAGTGGAGGAGTTACTGTGTCACAAACGGTATAGACTATAGTATCGATGCCATCCCAATTTGGAGCAGGGTTATATGAAACAACTCCTGGAGCCGTTAGACTTAGGGTTCCTCCGGAGGGAGAAGTTGTTGGAAATGATAAAATAAGAGAATCTCCATCAGGATCCACGTTATTTGCAAGAAGATTTATCGGCGTAAGTGCTAAGTCCTCAAGCGTTGATCGTGGCTCATTTCCGGCCAAAGGAGCATCGTTAATACATGCTATATTTACGAAGATTGTATCAACGATACAAAGTACGGGGTTAGTGCTGTCACAAACGTTATAATAAACAACATCAGTTCCACAATAGTTAGCCATAGGTGTGTAGATGATTGTGCTATCTGATGCTTGAAAAACTGCAGTTCCTCCATTTGATGTCGGGCTATTTAGAACCGTAACAAACATGGAGTCTCCATTTACATCAGTGTTGTTGCTTAAAACAGAAACTGCACCAACCATATCTTCATTGATATTTAAGGTCTCGTTTCCAGGTATTATCGTATCACAAATTGAAGACTGTAGGGTGCTGTCTTGATATGAATTAGAAATAACTGAAGCACAAACCCCATTCATTACAGTAGGGAGTCCATTTGCGTCAACGGTTTCAATTCCGAAACCTGCGATGCCGTCTCCATCAAGATCAAAGATGGGGTTCTGTAAGGCTTCAAAAACGTCAAAACAACCATCACCGTCGGCATCAATGTCTAAATGATCTGCTAAGCCATCTCCATCTGAATCCGCTTCCAAGGTTCTTAATCTGAAGTTTGTTGAAACTGTTGAGACACAAGATGCAGTATTGAATAGACCTATTCTTATTGAGTCAATACATGCACCAGCATCAAAATAGAGTAAAACTTGACCTGAAGTATCACTACTGGATACTGAGTTGCCAGTAGAGTCCCAATAAAAATTCAAGGAGTCTTTAATAATTCCTCCAATAGAAGAACTGTCATGTAAGACGGGTGCACCTCCTGAATAAGCTATTATTGAAACACCATCACCTCTATCAAGGTCTGCCATTCCAACTTCAAAACTTGCACAATAAGAGTTAGTGAATATTGTAGTAAAGGCTAGTGTGTCATCAGATTCGTTGTAAGCTCCATAAATATAATGAGATCCACCAAAGCCTCCGTTGCACCTAAACCTTCTGAATCCAGAACTGTCTGCACAGTTTACCGTATAGCTGCCATTACTGTCAACCGGGGTATAAGGGAAGAAATTATCAAAACCGAAATTCATTGTCCCAAGCGTGTGAGTACCTCCAACCGGGGCATCACAGTCACCTGTGTAATTTACATAGGTATTTGAAAGTTCTAAGGTATCGCAGATACCATCGTTGTCGTCATCAATATCCAGAATGTTATCGATTCCGTCTCCGTCTAGGTCATCAGGATTCGTTATCGTGATGAAGACTGTATCAAATACACAGGCCGGTACTGGAGTAATAGTATCACAGACTTGATAAACGAGCATGTCTACACCTGCGAACCCCGTTGCTGGTGTGTAATTGAAAGTATCTGCACTTGTATTTACAAAAGTACCGCCATTCAATCCGATGAAACCATTCGGGAAATTTAAGACAATTGAGTCCCCATCAATATCTGAATTGTTAGAGAGTAAGGCCAAGTTGTTATAGGATGAATCCATTAAAATAGAGACATATTCGTTACCATTATTAGGAGCATTGTTAACGCGGTTAACAGAGATGTACATTAATGAATTACCACAAGCAGCTGGTTGAGGGTATCCGGTATCACATACTTGAATCCTAAAACTGTCCAATCCATAAAAATTAAGATTTGGAGTGTAGGTAATAACTCCAGTAGTTGGATTGATTACTACTGAACCATTAAATGGTCCCGTTGTAGGAATTGTATCTACAGAAGTACTATCAATTGCGCCAAGTACGTCATTGGGATCACTATCATTAGTAAGAGGATCAATTACGGCTACAGTATTTTGATTCATTTGAATTGAATCATTTAGAATTACAGGAGCATCGTTTGCTGGAATCACTTCTAAAAAGAGCGTGTCGTTTACACAAAGTGCTGGTGTAACAGTGTCACATACGGTGTATAGGATAGTGTCTATCCCATCCCAATTTGGTGCAGGGTTATAAGAGATGGTTCCTGGGCCAGTTTGGGTAATGATTGCTCCTGCTGATGATACTGGAATAGCAAAAAGAATCACGGAGTCTGCATCTGGATCCATATTGTTTACCAGAAGATTAATTGGTGTTAGAGACAAGTCTTCCAGCGTAGATCTATTCTCATTGCCGGCTGCTGGAGCATCATTGATACATGTTATATTTACGAAGATTGTATCAACGATACACAGTACAGGGTTTGTGCTGTCACAAACTTCATAATAAACTTCATCTGTTCCGCAGAAGTCTGACATAGGAGTATAAATAATAGTGCTATCAGAAGCCTGGAAAACTGCTGTTCCACCATTCGTGGTTGGACTATTCATAACAGTAACGAACATAGAATCTCCATTAACATCCGTATTGTTATTCAATACAGATGTGATGCCTACAATATCTTCATTTATATTTAGAGTTTCGTTTCCTGGCAGTATAGTATCGCATATTGAAGTTTGTATTGTGCTATCTTGGTATGAGATTGATACTACTGTTCCACAGACTCCGTTCATGATTGACGGAAGGCCATTTCCATCAACAGTTTCGATACCCGTGCCTGCTATACCATCTCCATCCATATCAAAGAAAGGGTTTTGTAAAGCTTCAAATACATCAAAGCAACCATCTCCATCAGCATCAATATCTAAATGATCTGCGAAGCCATCTCCATCAGAATCTACCTCTAAAGTTCTCAATCTGAAGTTTACAGAAACTGTGGAAGCGCAAGGGGCAGTATTAAAAACTCCTATTCTTATTGAGTCTATACACGCACCAGCGTTAAAATAAAGTAGAACCTGACCTGATGTGTCACTGCTTGATACTGAGTTGCCGGTTGAATCCCAATAAAAGTTCAAAGAATCTTTTATAATACCACCAATAGAAGAACTGTCATATCCGATTGGGGCTCCTCCGGAATATACAATAATTGAAACACCATCACCTCTGTCAAGATCAGCCATTCCAATTTCTAAACTGGAACAATAAGAGCTATTAAATACTGTTGTGAAAGCTAGAGTGTCATCAGTCTGATTGTAAGCTCCATAAATATAATGAGAGCCTCCGAATCCTCCGTTGCATCTAAACCTTCTGAAGCCAGAGCTGTCGGCGCAGTTCACGGTGTAACTACCATTACTATCCACTGGGGTGTAAGGGAAAAAATTACTAAACCCAAAATTTACAACACCAAGTTGATGTGTTCCATTTACAGGAGCGTCACAATCTCCAACATAATTCGTGTAGTTTGCAGACAGTTCATCGGTGTCACAGATACCATCATTATCGTCATCAAAATCGTTGATATCCAGTACTCCATCCAAATCGAAGTCCTGTCCTTTAGTGATGGTAGGAAAGATAGTTGTCGCAATTAAAAGGAAATAGATAATTTTTCTCATCTTCATTTTTAATAGAATCATGATTCAATTCGCAAAAGTAATTGATTTAAAGGAATCGAGTCTTAAATATGTGTTAATTGTAAATCTCGTTCGATGAACATCTTATGATAAGGAGCGTTTGGGTTTACTAGTTTTTAACTCTAAGATCTGGTGGTAATCCCATTGAATATGGCATACTTAACAAGTCCTGCAGTATTTTTTACGCCAAGTTTATTTAATATATTTTGACGGTGGGCATCAACGGTTCTTTTGCTGAGGGATAATGAAGAGGCGATTTCTTCATTTGTAAGTTCATCGGCTATTAAAGACAGTACTTCGGCCTCTCTCCTTGTTAAATTAGAGTTGGGGTATTCTGGAGTTTTCTCTTTATTTTTAGAAGAATCGAGGCTGTTTAATAGATTGACAGCAACATCATTACTATAATACATTTTTCCTTTAAGAACAGTAGATATCGCGTTTAAAATCTCTTCAGATCCAGCGTTTTTTAGCAAGTACCCATTGGCTCCAGCTTCTATCATGGTTTTGACTTGTATCGTCTCATCATGCATAGAAAGCGCGATAACTTTTGTTTGTTTCGATAGTGCTTTAATTTTTTTAGTAGCGTCGATGCCGTTTAATATTGGCATATTTATGTCCATAAATACTATATCATAGTCAAAGGTTTCGACCATCCGAATTGCATGTGCTCCATCCTCTGCTTCATCTATTTTTACAGAGATCTTATCTTGAAGTTCCAAAGTGAAGCGAACACCATCACGCATCAATTTATGATCATCAACAAGTAAAATTCGAATCTGTGTTTTTTGTGTCAAATCTTAAATTTCATTAATAACTGAGTTCCTTGCCCGATCACACTGCTCAAAAAAGCGTTCCCACCAAAGGCCTTTGCTCTTGCTTCAAAATTACTCAATCCACTGCCCTTTTGGTAGGTTTTTTCGCTTATTTCGAAGCCGATTCCGTCATCTTGTGCTAAAACTATTAAAGTTTTTGGGTTGAATCTCAATTCAAGTTTTAATGTTTTTGCCTGGGAATGTTTGAGTGAATTATTCAGAAACTCTTGAAGAATACGGTATATTGCTTGCTTTACTTCTGGGTTGAGCGTTTTTTCATTACCATGATGGTTAAAGATGAATTTGATCTCTTCTTGAGCATTCAATTTAGAGGTTAATTGCTCTAATGTTTGGCTTAGCCCATTTTTTTCTAGAGAACTTGGCATCAGGTTAAAAGCGATTTCTCTTAGATGGGTAATGCTGTCTTTTAAAATAGTTGAACATGTATCATAGAGTTCTATGCCTTTACCTTTGAAGGTTTCGACTTTACCTAGATTAGACAACATCAAGCTTAAAGCGGATAGTTCTTGGCCTATTGAGTCATGTAAGTCTTGGGCCATTCTTTTTTGTTCATTTTGTTGTGCTTCAAATGTTTTTCTTAGGATTAATTGTTGAGCATTTTTTCTTTCTGTAATGTCTCTTGCTATTATTAAGAAGCCTGCGTTTTCTTTGAGTCTGTTGAAAATCGGAGAAACAGATATGTCAATTGGGATTTTGGAAAACTCCCCAGTTGTGTTGTTTTTCTTGGAGTTAATGACTTTTGATAAGTTCGTTATATCAAGAGGTTCGATGTATTGGTTTATTAACGTCCCTTTGATTTCCTGTTCTTTCTGCAGTAGAATATTTTCCACTGCTTCATTAACATTTTCAATCTTACCTTCATTATTGATGACAAAAAAGAAATCTTCTGATGCATTGAAAATGCTCAAGAAATAGTCCCTTGAGACAGTTGTTGAATTTAATTCTTGGCCCAGAATGTTGACTCCTTCAATTATTGTGTCAATTTCATCCAATTGATCAGAAACCTTGCCTTTGTAAGCGTAGTTACCCATTGAGTACTCCAATAACAAGTTATTGATTTCCATTATTTGAGTAGCAGGAATGTTGTATTTAGAATCGAAACTCACTCTTTCTTGAATTTGGCAAGCCAGGAAATTGCCTCAGCTTTATCTGTAAAGATTTTTGTGGGGAGAGTCTTTTCTTTATATGATACTTTAAGGAAAATATTTCCAAGATAAGAAGTGAAAACTGAGTTGACTAGCAGTCCTCCGGCTAAAATCCCTTCGCGGGCTTCTGCGGATTGAAAGTATTCTCTAGTTTTAGAGTCTGATGCAGAATTAATGGCTCTTACATCAGATAATAGAGGGAAACTGCGTCCTTTACTGAAGCTCTTCCTCCACTCAACCATGTTTTTTGCCATGGCTAGATCCATTTTTAGTTTAGGCTTAAATGTTCCTACAAGAACTCCATCTTCAAGCGCAAATTTCACAAACTCATTTTCAAATTCCTCCACAAGTAAGTCTTTATACCTAAAAAATTGAACTTAATACCGAGGAAACACAGATGTTAAAGTTTTCTATTACGGTTATCATTGGAGTTCAAATCAAATATACTTTTTTATGTCTAAATTTTCTCACTTCATTAAATCAGTGTATGGAATTGCAACTGATGCTTCTGAAAAAGGAATTGTGCACCTCTCTATAGAAGATCGTAAACTTGAGGGTGATCAAATTTACTTGAATAATCATTCAATTACGACCTTCGGTTCATGTAGTTATTTAGGCTTAGAGCAGGACCAAAGATTAAAGCAGGGGGCTATCGATGCCGTTTCCAAATTTGGTAGTCAGTTTTCCACCTCTACAGCATATGTTCGTATTCCAATATTTGATGAATTAGAAAGTAATTTTAGAAAAATTTTTGGATCAACTGCGGTTGTTTCACAGACAACCACATTAGGACATATTGGCATTATTCCAATGATCATTGATGAAGATGATATTGTTATTCTCGATCAACAAGTTCATAATACAGTTCAAATAGCTTCAAATCTTTTGAAAAGTAGGAATATAACTGTAGATATGATACGTCATTCTAATCTTGAGAGTTTGGAGGAAAAAATAAAAGCTTATCGGAATAAGTTTAGGAAGATATGGTATATGGTTGATGGTGTCTATTCTATGTATG
>CANNZV010006558.1:0-16951 GCA_947561585.1 Caprella mutica | reverse complement strand
GTAGATTTATTTTTGCTTGCGTGAACAAACTTAAGGCTCCTCTGGAGCCGCCTTATCAATTCAGAAAATTAAAGTTCATGAATCAATCACCATTCATTTATCTATATTCTGTTCGTTCCCCCACCCAATAAATAGGAGTGAGGGAAATAATCAATTAGAATAGGGTCTCTCTCTTTGCTCAATGGAATGAAATAAAGAATAGTATACAGCTATTAATTGTCAAATTTTATAAGATACAACTTCTTTTTACATATATTCAAATCAGATCAGTCTTCAATTCAATTCATAATGTATTGTTCAGTTCAGTTCCATTAATTTAATTAAATACATAGAGATAGGATCGATCAATTTTCAAATTGATACCATATGTTTTTTTTTAGTAATATACTCTTCGATTGACTTATTTAAATACATATAGATGGGATCAATTTAAAATTGATACTATATGGTTTGTTTAGTAATATACTCTTCGATTGACTTATTTAAATACATATAGATGGGATCAATTTAAAATTGATACTATATGGTTTGTTTAGTAATATACTCTTCGATTGACTTATTTAAATACATATAGATGGGATCAATTTAAAATTGATACTATATGGTTTGTTTAGTAATATACTCTTCGATTGACTTATTTAAATACATATAGATGGGATCAATTTAAAATTGATACTATATGGTTTGTTTAGTAATATACTCTTCGATTGACTTATTTAAATACATATAGATGGGATCAATTTAAAATTGATATACTCATCAATTAATATTATATAATAAAATAGCTACATACGGTTATTTACTCTTCAATTCATAATATTTTGTTTAATATACAAAATTAACTCTCTTTTGAACGTTGCATATTTTTAAAATGAGTAAGTCATTTGATGTTTTTTTTTTCTACTCCCTCTCTTAGTAAATATAATACTATATAGATAATCATTATTTGAATATGATTGATTCATGAGCAAGCAAGCAAAAAAAAATAACTATTTACATAAAGTGAGATAATTGATCATTAAAAATTTGAACTTTTGAATGTATTAGGCGGTCCCAGAGGGACCTTAAGATGGGAAGAGCAAAAGTCTTGGACTTAGGCACGTTCACCACGGATGCGGCGGGCAAGCTGGATGTCCTTTGGCATGATGGTGACACGCTTGGCGTGGATAGCGCACAAGTTGGTGTCTTCGAAGAGACCGACGAGGTAAGCCTCTGAAGCTTCCTGCAGAGCCATGACAGCGGAGGACTGGAAACGGAGATCAGTCTTGAAATCCTGAGCGATCTCACGAACCAGACGCTGGAAGGGGAGCTTGCGGATGAGAAGCTCGGTACTCTTCTGGTAACGACGGATCTCACGAAGAGCGACGGTTCCAGGCCTGTACCTGTGGGGTTTCTTGACACCTCCTGTAGCAGGAGCTGACTTTCTGGCAGCCTTGGTGGCGAGCTGCTTGCGGGGAGCCTTTCCTCCGGTGGATTTACGAGCGGTCTGCTTGGTACGAGCCATTGTAAACGACGATGTTAAAAACGGTGTTGAGACGGCCCCTCAACTAATGTTGTTTATATACAAATGACTGAGCCGTCGAGTACCTGAGCTACCTCGCTCATTGAGGGACAAGACACGCGCAGCGTATCGCGGTAAATTGTCTATGGACTACTGATAAGGAAAGTATCTAAACATTGACGTAATGATTTAAAATGTATATCAAACTGTTGGTGATTTATTTTAGTTCATGTTGATGTTAAATTCAAACAGAAATTCCAACAATAGACAACACATTTTAACAATAGAATGATGACAGAGTAGTAGAGCGAGTTTAGCCTTAGCGCACACTTCTCTCACACATACGGTTCAGTCGTTTATAAGAGCGCCGGTAAGCTGAGGCCGATCACACTTTATTTTGTTCGCCAAAGTAAAAGCACATCATCTCATCATGACTGGACGTGGTAAAGGAGGAAAAGGACTCGGAAAGGGAGGCGCCAAGAGGCATCGCAAGGTTTTGCGTGATAACATCCAGGGTATCACCAAGCCTGCCATTCGCCGTCTGGCTCGTCGTGGAGGTGTGAAACGTATCTCTGGTCTCATCTACGAAGAGACCCGTGGTGTTCTCAAGGTTTTCCTTGAAAATGTCATCCGTGATGCCGTCACCTACACTGAACACGCCAAGAGGAAGACCGTCACTGCCATGGACGTAGTTTACGCCCTGAAGAGACAAGGACGTACCCTCTACGGATTCGGAGGTTAAGAAGTTTATCTTCATAATCTGCGGAGTTTTAAGGGCCCTCTGGGCCCGCCTAACATCTACAAAATTCAAAGTTTTTATGATTCATTCATCATCATATATATAAATGTGTGCACACCTTGCCCTAATTAGAGAAAAAAAAGCTGTATATCATCAGCTTCGTGATTTGCTGTTTCCACAACAAGGCCAATTATCGTAGGTAGGAATAAATAACAACATCAGGCCAAATTGTATTCCATTTTTTTCAATTAATTCAGAAGAATATTATAAATAACATTAGTTGTACAATAAAATAACAAAGAATAATGTATACTTACTGTCTTAATCAATCCATTTGCATTACTGTGAATGAATATACTCTAAAATACTGACACAGGCAGAATAGTAATAAGCTAACATACATTGAAAATGATTCGCATCCAGATTGATAATGAGAATTGTCAAATGAATGCGATCACAGTAGTGTGGTATACCAAAAAAAAAATATATAAAGAACAACCTATGGTTAATAAATGAAACATATGACAAACATTTTTCACACAAGAAACGAACAATAAAGTTAAGATTGCACTGTGAAATGTTTTATATTATATTATTGATTGTCAAAAAAATTGCCTTCTTTTTATTTATTAGAAAATACATGGACAGACATTCAGACAGAATATATTCAAAGACTTGCATGTATGAACTACAATCGTTATCATTGATGATCGTTCAAATCAACTTTCATACAATAAAAAATGGTAACAACACTAAATAGAATTGATATAATATCCATTTGATATCGAAAGAATGCACAATTTCAATATAAATTGGCGTATGCACAATCTATGTTTTCAGTCAGTGTCCTTTATATCCAATCCTATTTTTATGATTCATAATTGACCTTGCTGAGAAAAAAAAATTCTTACTTTTTGAATTGCAGATTATTCATATTGATTGATAAATATCTTATATTGGTGGATTGATTGAAGAATTATTATACGTAAATATATATACAAACAAATACTGAACTCTGGACTATTTGTGTATAGAAATTTAATATATACACTTGAAAATAATTTTATGAATTCATACTGCTCCTAACTTATCTCTGTCTAACAACCTTATAATACGTATATATAAGGTTTGAATTCTGTTGACATGATAGAATAAATGTATAGTTTATTAAATCATCAGCAAATTCTTGTTTTCTATAGGTAGGTAGGTAGGTAGGTAGGTACACATATTTTTGTAGCTATTTCAAGTTTCTAGCACTTACTTGTCTTATATCTATTATGTTAATGCCATAGAAATATATAGAAAGGAAGCATATTCAGAATAATTTTTCAAAAATAGTAATACAAATAAGTGGGGAATATATCCTACCTACCTATCCTATAGGAATGAACTTCATTGAAATTTGAATAAAGGGTAAGTTCCGAATTATCGATCGCATTCACATAAAAAAAAACTCTAGGCAGATAGGATAGGTATCACATGTTCCGACCGATTAAAAGAATATAATTATCATTATTTATAATACGGTTTTTTTTTTTTGACTGACTGACTGACCGAAGATGTGGTATCGGCCGATAATTTGGAACTTACGCCGTATCGAATACTACTTCTTCCTTTGAAGTTAGTGCACACACAAATCTACATTTTTAGGTCGGTCAGTAAGTAAGTACGATGTTTTATTCTTAATAACTTAACTTATCTTTCTTTTGAAGAATTATTTGTTTTTTCAGTGAGGATATATCATTATTTATTTAATTCATTGAGCTGTACTTCCTTCATATGCTTTTAAGTGTAATGCTCTCTTATATATAACTCATTAGAAGAATTAACATTCTACAGGAATGTGTACGTGAATTTGGCATATACCTTCAATCACGATGAGAGTTTTTAAAATAACATCTATCTGGTCTGGAATATAGCATTGAATTTATACAACAAACATAATTAGGTTGCTGCTTGTTCATATATTTTGATTGATTGATGATGATTCATAATCATTTGAATTTGAAAGAAATAAGGCGGTCCCAGAGGGACCTTAATGTTGAAGAGGAAAAGACATTTACTTCTTTTCGGTCTTCTTGGGGAGGAGAACTGCCTGGATGTTGGGCAGAACACCACCTTGAGCGATGGTGACTCCAGAAAGAAGCTTGTTCAATTCTTCGTCATTACGGATGGCAAGTTGCAAGTGACGGGGGATGATACGAGTCTTCTTGTTGTCACGAGCAGCGTTACCGGCGAGCTCAAGAACTTCAGCTGCCAAGTATTCCATGACGGCTGCGAGGTACACTGGGGCACCAGCTCCGACACGATCGGCATAGTTTCCTTTGCGGAGCAGACGGTGAATTCTGCCCACGGGGAACTGAAGTCCTGCTCTGGATGAACGAGACTTGGCCTTTCCCTTAACCTTTCCTCCTTTACCGCGTCCAGACATGATGAGAGTGGTAGTAGTAGAGTCTTTGCGTAATAAAAACACGAGTTCAACGGCACATCAGCCTTCCTAATGTACTCACTCTATCGTGAACTCGCACATTCACTCTCACCCAAACGCGCTCATTCGCTAGCACCACAACCTACCCACGCTCACAGTAACAACTCAAACTCTCGACACGCGCTACCAAAACACTCAAAAGTACGTACACTCTCTCTCGGATACTATGACGCCTCAGCTACTAGCTTCAACAACTGTTCGCATTTGGTGACTGCTTGGTGACTTCTGATTCGACTGCTGCAACCATTCGCCTCTTCTCTCCTGACTGCTTCTTCTTCTCCGTGCTTGCCTTCTCTTGATGTGCTGCTAAACCGCTCTGCGGGGCTCTGAGCCAATGGAAATTCAATGCTATTCTTCTTCTAAATTCTGTCCTCTTTCCACCAAATGACTTAAGCCGGGCGGGTGGGGGAAGACTCTCTTCCTACGGGTAGCAGAAGCCCCTCACCATGCTGACAACCTTTGACACTGTGGGTCACTGGAAGTCCCTAACTCGGTGTCATTTGGTGGATTAAACTTAGGGTAACCACTTAGCTAGGTAGATATAAAAACATAAAAATCCAAAAAAATTAATTATAGGGTTTCGCCTCCTCTCGTAGTCTATCTTCTGTCCCTCTTCTTTCCCTCTTTGTATATACTGTACAGTGTATATACTATTACCTTCTCCTACTGTCTTCTTTTTAGCATTGTTTTTTCCGTGCCCAGGGTCCCGTTATACCATCAACCTATCAATTTAATTCACTCATTGGTTAAATTAATAAGAATTTTTTTCTAGTAAATAAAACCCCTTGCTCTAAATTCATTACAAATTTTTTCTCATAAATTTCAATTAAAATATCTATATTCTGACTAAGATTTAAATTATCATTCCCAATGTCAAGGGGCAGCCCCCGAGACCGTGGGTTTCCCACTTCCCCTAATTCAAAACAAACTTTCAAAATTCTACTCAAAAAAATAGACAACAATAAAAATATCACCCATGAAGATATTTTTAAAGTTACATTCAGAGACATCGATGCCCCTCTAATAAAAATAATAGACAAACACAATGGATTCCTTCTCATCACTGATAAACAAAATAATATTGATAAACTACTAACCGATAGATCAAGAAAATTACTCCATAAAATCAACCTATCCCCCACAATCCCCCCAGAACTACGTGCTCGCCGGACTATCTTTGTCCGACAGCTCGACCGATCAGTTGGTTCTCGTCCTTGCGATGAAATCAAGGACGAATTACAAAGACACCAGACTTGGCTCAAAGTGAGCCAAGTGGTTAAAATAAGAGAATACACTCATATCATCAAAATTGAGACTGAAAACTCTGAAATGAGTGACCGGATCCTTCAGGAAGGTCTACTCATCTTTAATACCAAAATATCGCCCTTCATGTGCGAACAAGAGAAATACACCAATTTGTTGATATGTTTCAAATGCTACAAAATGGAGGAGCATACCACTAAGGAGTGTACCTCCACCAAAATCGTGTGCTCTGAATGTGGTGACGAAGGTCACACATTCACGGAGTGCAAAAGTGAAAATAAAAGATGTCTAAACTGCCTACAACCCCACAAGACGCTAGCGGCTAGATGCCAATATCGAAAGGAAAAAACTAAAAAAAAGGAAATTGAAATAGAAAAAAAGGAAAACAGAAAACAAACGACAACCTACGCTGACATTGCAAAGACCGCCATCCAAGAGACTCAACCTAAACAAATCAATATAACCAGAAAAACTGACCTCAAAATGACTGCATTAATCCTAGAAGCTCATATTGCCGCACTTACTGGACATAAAAAATTCGGAGAATACCTCTCCGAATCACTTAGACTAAATTTTGACATCGACGTTAAGTTCCCCGACCGAAATTCCCAACAGATTTTCAATATTTACAAAGACAGAATCGACAATGACTTAACTGTATCCGACACCAACACTGAAGATTCTGACATAATGGAAACTGAAACGCAATCAACCAAAAGAAAACAGACTGAACTTACCCCGACTGAAGACCATTCCCAACCAAAACCCCAACGACAAAGAACCCACAAACGACGAACATCCAAATCAGACCAACCAACCCTAAGCAATACAGCAACACCATACAATTCCCCACAAAAAAATCCCCCTGTAGACAGCATCACAGAAAATAAAAAAATAAGTTTTTACATCTACAAATCATCTGACGACCTAACTGCATATAAACCCTTACCCCCACCTGGAGACATGTACAACCTTCTTAATGAAGGCAAACTTAAATTAGGATTGCCAAAAGGCTTTTCCAAACAAGAATTGTACGAAGACCTGAAAAATGGCATATCAGAAACATTCATACCAATAGAACGTATCCTTACCATGCCACCCGATGAATTTGACAATTTCGATCCCATATTCTCCATATCTTTCAAAAAATGACTTCAACATTAAAAATAATTCAACACAATGTCAGACACTGGCACAACTATAGCAACACCTTTTTCAACATATATCAAAATTTAAAACCAGACATAATCCTAATTAATGAGCATTCTCTAATAGATCAAAATTTAAAAATGTACAACTATAATACCTTTACAAATAATAAAAACAAAGAATTAAACCATGGTACAGCAATAGCCATCAATAAAACAATATCTGCAAAAATAATAGATAATTTTCATTCCGACCTACTTGCAGTAGAATTAAATACAACCCAAGGAAAACTCATAATAGCCACCACATATGTTCCCCCCAGGGAAGGTTATATTAATTATATAGATTTCCATTCACTTTTCACTCGAAAAGAACCCATTCTATTCATAGGCGACCTAAATGCACGACACAGGACTCTTGGACACCCTAACAATAACCTCGTAGGCAGACAAATCATTAGACTAATCAACCAATACAGACTGACTCATTTAGGACCCGATTTTTCTACTTTTATTTCCCACAGTGGCACTGGCACTCCTGACATCATTTTGACATCATCTAATTTTCATTATAACTCCCATTTTAAACCAGGACCATTGACTCCCTCTGACCATGTCCCCATAGTTGCAACCATATCCACTTCCCCAATTCAAATCCCCATCAAACCTAGACCTCAAATTCATAAAGCCAATTGGACTCATTTTAATTCAACTCTACTTAACAATGACATCATTATGACAAACAACCCGACACTAGAAGAAATTGACAAATACCTCGACCAATGGACAAAAATAGTACAAAACGCATCTAAAGAATCGATTCCAACTCTCTACAAAAGGGCAATCCCCGGCGTAGTTCCTGACCAGACAATAAGACGCTATGAATTAATTCACAAACGACTATTAGACAGCATATCATCTTTAGGGCCAAATATCCACAAGTACCGAATCCTCACAGAAATCCGACGAAAAATCCATGACTTATATAACGACAGACGACGAGACACTTGGGACACACTTATAAACAATCTGGATCTAGAAAATGACAGCAGAAAATTTTGGAAAACCACAAAAAGACTTCAAGGAAACGACAAGACTAACAAAAACGAAATTAAAGACGATAACGGCAATAGATACAAAACCCCACAAGAACAGGAACCACTTTTTAGAGCTCATTGGAGCAATATATTTTCAGACAACGACGATGATGACAATGACTTCACAGACAATATCCAAGAACAGGTTAACAACCTATCCCCTACCCTAACCCCCCATCATTATGCTGACCTATCCAGACTCAACCACCAATGCCCTCCAATTACCTTAACCGAATTCAACTCTACTCTCAAATCTTTTAAAAACAAAGCTCCGGGCCCCTCAGGCATAACAACAACAGTCCTAAACCATCTCCCCAACAAAACAAAAATTCAACTCATTAATATTTTCAATTTTTCTCTTTCTGCTGGATATTTTCCCGACCAATTAAAACTTGCTCACATGATTTTCATCCCCAAAGGAAATCTACCACAGACCAAAATTCAAAATTTCAGACCCATTTCCCTCCTTGACATTCACGGCAAACTTTTTGACAAAATTCTCAATCGACGACTGACAAAAATCCTTATAGACAATGACAAAATGAACAATAGACAACATGGCTTTAGATCTGACAGAGGAACCCATACAGCATTAGCAACATTATACGAGACAATTTCTAGGGACATTAGATTAGGAAACAATATAGACATAGTACTGCGCGACGTATCAAAGGCCTTCGACAAGGTGTGGCACGACGGCCTTAAATTTAAATTATCGACACTCTCACTTCATGACTGCTTCACAAGAACCTTGTGCGACTACTTAGACGACAGGACTGCCTCTATTAGACTCAACAATTACTTAGGACCAACTTTTAATCTTCACTCCGGCGTACCACAAGGAGCTTGCCTCTCCCCTACCCTTTATAACTTCTATACCCATGACATCCCTAATCCCATTCCCAAAACTGACTTTTTTTGTTTCGCTGACGACATCACTCAAATTATCTCAGACAAATGCAATCCACAATATTTAGCAAAATTAACAGAAAAAGCAATAGAACAAATAAATAATTATGAAAATAAATGGAAAATTAAAACAAATACTAATAAATTCACCCTCATTAATATAGCAAGACAGAAAACAGCAATAGTAACAATAGATAACTCAATTATCCCATACCAAAGCCAAGGCAAAGTCCTTGGACTCTCAATAACCTCAAAAGGATTCATTCCACAAATAAATCAAAAAACAGCAATAGCAAAACACAGACTACAAAAACTAAATAGGTTCAAAAAATTATCAATTAAAAACAAACGATTACTCTATACATCAACAGTCAGATCTGCTCTTCTCTATCCAACCATACCACTCCATACAGCTTCGAAAAACCAAATAATTAAACTTCAACGAATTCAAAACCGAGCAACCCGTTTCATAGCAAATAAAACACATTTTGATCGATGCAGATCAACTTCACTTCATAGAATTTGCAACCTTCCCCCAATAAACCTACTACTTCACAACTATGCTAAGGACATTTGGTCCAAAATAGAATCATCTAATTTTAATCTTTTTAACCAATTCCCACTACAAAACGATGAATTCTCATCAAAGAGAAAAACATTTCTCAGCTCCAAGAAGCTATCACTATCCCCACCACCTGATCCAATTTACGTATAAATTTTTATCAAATTTTTAATCTGGTGTTTTTCTCCCCTTTGTTCCCCTTCTCGCTGCTTTGGCATATTCCTGGCTGTGCCCTGTGACATGGTCATAGCTGGGTTGTGCTGGGGCGGGTGGGGGGTGGCATTGGGGAATGTGACCCAAACATTGAAAAAAATTTTTATTAATGTTATTTTAAGCTAATCTATTCTTATTGATTTTAACCACATGAAAAACCCCTGAAGGGCTACGGAAAAAATATGTAATCTAATTAACTAACCATTTTTAACATAATTCATTATACGACAGTAAGTCGTCTTTTTTCTTCTACTTTTTTTTCATTTTCTCCTCTTTTAATTCTTCTTGACCATTCTGGTCTCTATTTTTCTTATCTATTTGGCATCCTCTCTCTCTCTCTCTCTCCGGATACTATCATTCGACTACCGTTGAAATGGCTCCAAAGACTTCAGGAAAGGCTGCAAAGAAGGCCGGTAAGGCCCAGAAATCTATCTCCAAGGGAGATAAGAAACGCAAGAAGAAGAGGCGTGAGTCCTACGCTATCTACATCTACAAGGTGCTGAAGCAGGTTCACCCCGACACTGGTATCTCCAGCAAGGCCATGTCTATCATGAACTCCTTCGTTAACGACATCTTCGAGCGTATTGCTGGTGAGGCTTCTCGTCTTGCTCTCTACAACAAGAGGACCACCATCACCTCTCGGGAGATCCAGACCGCCGTCAGGCTTCTGCTCCCCGGTGAACTGGCCAAGCACGCCGTCTCCGAAGGCACCAAGGCTGTCACCAAATACACTTCATCCAAGTAGATTTATTTTTGCTTGCGTGAACAAACTTAAGGCTCCTCTGGAGCCGCCTTATCAATTCAGAAAATTAAAGTTCATGAATCAATCACCATTCATTTATCTATATTCTGTTCGTTCCCCCACCCAATAAATAGGAGTGAGGGAAATAATCAATTAGAATAGGGTCTCTCTCTTTGCTCAATGGAATGAAATAAAGAATAGTATACAGCTATTAATTGTCAAATTTTATAAGATACAACTTCTTTTTACATATATTCAAATCAGATCAGTCTTCAATTCAATTCATAATGTATTGTTCAGTTCAGTTCCATTAATTTAATTAAATACATAGAGATAGGATCGATCAATTTTCAAATTGATACCATATGTTTTTTTTTAGTAATATACTCTTCGATTGACTTATTTAAATACATATAGATGGGATCAATTTAAAATTGATACTATATGGTTTGTTTAGTAATATACTCTTCGATTGACTTATTTAAATACATATAGATGGGATCAATTTAAAATTGATACTATATGGTTTGTTTAGTAATATACTCTTCGATTGACTTATTTAAATACATATAGATGGGATCAATTTAAAATTGATACTATATGGTTTGTTTAGTAATATACTCTTCGATTGACTTATTTAAATACATATAGATGGGATCAATTTAAAATTGATACTATATGGTTTGTTTAGTAATATACTCTTCGATTGACTTATTTAAATACATATAGATGGGATCAATTTAAAATTGATATACTCATCAATTAATATTATATAATAAAATAGCTACATACGGTTATTTACTCTTCAATTCATAATATTTTGTTTAATATACAAAATTAACTCTCTTTTGAACGTTGCATATTTTTAAAATGAGTAAGTCATTTGATGTTTTTTTTTTCTACTCCCTCTCTTAGTAAATATAATACTATATAGATAATCATTATTTGAATATGATTGATTCATGAGCAAGCAAGCAAAAAAAAATAACTATTTACATAAAGTGAGATAATTGATCATTAAAAATTTGAACTTTTGAATGTATTAGGCGGTCCCAGAGGGACCTTAAGATGGGAAGAGCAAAAGTCTTGGACTTAGGCACGTTCACCACGGATGCGGCGGGCAAGCTGGATGTCCTTTGGCATGATGGTGACACGCTTGGCGTGGATAGCGCACAAGTTGGTGTCTTCGAAGAGACCGACGAGGTAAGCCTCTGAAGCTTCCTGCAGAGCCATGACAGCGGAGGACTGGAAACGGAGATCAGTCTTGAAATCCTGAGCGATCTCACGAACCAGACGCTGGAAGGGGAGCTTGCGGATGAGAAGCTCGGTACTCTTCTGGTAACGACGGATCTCACGAAGAGCGACGGTTCCAGGCCTGTACCTGTGGGGTTTCTTGACACCTCCTGTAGCAGGAGCTGACTTTCTGGCAGCCTTGGTGGCGAGCTGCTTGCGGGGAGCCTTTCCTCCGGTGGATTTACGAGCGGTCTGCTTGGTACGAGCCATTGTAAACGACGATGTTAAAAACGGTGTTGAGACGGCCCCTCAACTAATGTTGTTTATATACAAATGACTGAGCCGTCGAGTACCTGAGCTACCTCGCTCATTGAGGGACAAGACACGCGCAGCGTATCGCGGTAAATTGTCTATGGACTACTGATAAGGAAAGTATCTAAACATTGACGTAATGATTTAAAATGTATATCAAACTGTTGGTGATTTATTTTAGTTCATGTTGATGTTAAATTCAAACAGAAATTCCAACAATAGACAACACATTTTAACAATAGAATGATGACAGAGTAGTAGAGCGAGTTTAGCCTTAGCGCACACTTCTCTCACACATACGGTTCAGTCGTTTATAAGAGCGCCGGTAAGCTGAGGCCGATCACACTTTATTTTGTTCGCCAAAGTAAAAGCACATCATCTCATCATGACTGGACGTGGTAAAGGAGGAAAAGGACTCGGAAAGGGAGGCGCCAAGAGGCATCGCAAGGTTTTGCGTGATAACATCCAGGGTATCACCAAGCCTGCCATTCGCCGTCTGGCTCGTCGTGGAGGTGTGAAACGTATCTCTGGTCTCATCTACGAAGAGACCCGTGGTGTTCTCAAGGTTTTCCTTGAAAATGTCATCCGTGATGCCGTCACCTACACTGAACACGCCAAGAGGAAGACCGTCACTGCCATGGACGTAGTTTACGCCCTGAAGAGACAAGGACGTACCCTCTACGGATTCGGAGGTTAAGAAGTTTATCTTCATAATCTGCGGAGTTTTAAGGGCCCTCTGGGCCCGCCTAACATCTACAAAATTCAAAGTTTTTATGATTCATTCATCATCATATATATAAATGTGTGCACACCTTGCCCTAATTAGAGAAAAAAAAGCTGTATATCATCAGCTTCGTGATTTGCTGTTTCCACAACAAGGCCAATTATCGTAGGTAGGAATAAATAACAACATCAGGCCAAATTGTATTCCATTTTTTTCAATTAATTCAGAAGAATATTATAAATAACATTAGTTGTACAATAAAATAACAAAGAATAATGTATACTTACTGTCTTAATCAATCCATTTGCATTACTGTGAATGAATATACTCTAAAATACTGACACAGGCAGAATAGTAATAAGCTAACATACATTGAAAATGATTCGCATCCAGATTGATAATGAGAATTGTCAAATGAATGCGATCACAGTAGTGTGGTATACCAAAAAAAAAATATATAAAGAACAACCTATGGTTAATAAATGAAACATATGACAAACATTTTTCACACAAGAAACGAACAATAAAGTTAAGATTGCACTGTGAAATGTTTTATATTATATTATTGATTGTCAAAAAAATTGCCTTCTTTTTATTTATTAGAAAATACATGGACAGACATTCAGACAGAATATATTCAAAGACTTGCATGTATGAACTACAATCGTTATCATTGATGATCGTTCAAATCAACTTTCATACAATAAAAAATGGTAACAACACTAAATAGAATTGATATAATATCCATTTGATATCGAAAGAATGCACAATTTCAATATAAATTGGCGTATGCACAATCTATGTTTTCAGTCAGTGTCCTTTATATCCAATCCTATTTTTATGATTCATAATTGACCTTGCTGAGAAAAAAAAATTCTTACTTTTTGAATTGCAGATTATTCATATTGATTGATAAATATCTTATATTGGTGGATTGATTGAAGAATTATTATACGTAAATATATATACAAACAAATACTGAACTCTGGACTATTTGTGTATAGAAATTTAATATATACACTTGAAAATAATTTTATGAATTCATACTGCTCCTAACTTATCTCTGTCTAACAACCTTATAATACGTATATATAAGGTTTGAATTCTGTTGACATGATAGAATAAATGTATAGTTTATTAAATCATCAGCAAATTCTTGTTTTCTATAGGTAGGTAGGTAGGTAGGTAGGTACACATATTTTTGTAGCTATTTCAAGTTTCTAGCACTTACTTGTCTTATATCTATTATGTTAATGCCATAGAAATATATAGAAAGGAAGCATATTCAGAATAATTTTTCAAAAATAGTAATACAAATAAGTGGGGAATATATCCTACCTACCTATCCTATAGGAATGAACTTCATTGAAATTTGAATAAAGGGTAAGTTCCGAATTATCGATCGCATTCACATAAAAAAAAACTCTAGGCAGATAGGATAGGTATCACATGTTCCGACCGATTAAAAGAATATAATTATCATTATTTATAATACGGTTTTTTTTTTTGACTGACTGACTGACCGAAGATGTGGTATCGGCCGATAATTTGGAACTTACGCCGTATCGAATACTACTTCTTCCTTTGAAGTTAGTGCACACACAAATCTACATTTTTAGGTCGGTCAGTAAGTAAGTACGATGTTTTATTCTTAATAACTTAACTTATCTTTCTTTTGAAGAATTATTTGTTTTTTCAGTGAGGATATATCATTATTTATTTAATTCATTGAGCTGTACTTCCTTCATATGCTTTTAAGTGTAATGCTCTCTTATATATAACTCATTAGAAGAATTAACATTCTACAGGAATGTGTACGTGAATTTGGCATATACCTTCAATCACGATGAGAGTTTTTAAAATAACATCTATCTGGTCTGGAATATAGCATTGAATTTATACAACAAACATAATTAGGTTGCTGCTTGTTCATATATTTTGATTGATTGATGATGATTCATAATCATTTGAATTTGAAAGAAATAAGGCGGTCCCAGAGGGACCTTAATGTTGAAGAGGAAAAGACATTTACTTCTTTTCGGTCTTCTTGGGGAGGAGAACTGCCTGGATGTTGGGCAGAACACCACCTTGAGCGATGGTGACTCCAGAAAGAAGCTTGTTCAATTCTTCGTCATTACGGATGGCAAGTTGCAAGTGACGGGGGATGATACGAGTCTTCTTGTTGTCACGAGCAGCGTTACCGGCGAGCTCAAGAACTTCAGCTGCCAAGTATTCCATGACGGCTGCGAGGTACACTGGGGCACCAGCTCCGACACGATCGGCATAGTTTCCTTTGCGGAGCAGACGGTGAATTCTGCCCACGGGGAACTGAAGTCCTGCTCTGGATGAACGAGACTTGGCCTTTCCCTTAACCTTTCCTCCTTTACCGCGTCCAGACATGATGAGAGTGGTAGTAGTAGAGTCTTTGCGTAATAAAAACACGAGTTCAACGGCACATCAGCCTTCCTAATGTACTCACTCTATCGTGAACTCGCACATTCACTCTCACCCAAACGCGCTCATTCGCTAGCACCACAACCTACCCACGCTCACAGTAACAACTCAAACTCTCGACACGCGCTACCAAAACACTCAAAAGTACGTACACTCTCTCTCGGATACTATCATTCGACTACCGTTGAAATGGCTCCAAAGACTTCAGGAAAGGCTGCAAAGAAGGCCGGTAAGGCCCAGAAATCTATCTCCAAGGGAGATAAGAAACGCAAGAAGAAGAGGCGTGAGTCCTACGCTATCTACATCTACAAGGTGCTGAAGCAGGTTCACCCCGACACTGGTATCTCCAGCAAGGCCATGTCTATCATGAACTCCTTCGTTAACGACATCTTCGAGCGTATTGCTGGTGAGGCTTCTCGTCTTGCTCTCTACAACAAGAGGACCACCATCACCTCTCGGGAGATCCAGACCGCCGTCAGGCTTCTGCTCCCCGGTGAACTGGCCAAGCACGCCGTCTCCGAAGGCACCAAGGCTGTCACCAAATACACTTCATCCAAGTAGATTTATTTTTGCTTGCGTGAACAAACTTAAGGCTCCTCTGGAGCCGCCTTATCAATTCAGAAAATTAAAGTTCATGAATCAATCACCATTCATTTATCTATATTCTGTTCGTTCCCCCACCCAATAAATAGGAGTGAGGGAAATAATCAATTAGAATAGGGTCTCTCTCTTTGCTCAATGGAATGAAATAAAGAATAGTATACAGCTATTAATTGTCAAATTTTATAAGATACAACTTCTTTTTACATATATTCAAATCAGATCAGTCTTCAATTCAATTCATAATGTATTGTTCAGTTCAGTTCCATTAATTTAATTAAATACATAGAGATAGGATCGATCAATTTTCAAATTGATACCATATGTTTTTTTTTAGTAATATACTCTTCGATTGACTTATTTAAATACATATAGATGGGATCAATTTAAAATTGATACTATATGGTTTGTTTAGTAATATACTCTTCGATTGACTTATTTAAATACATATAGATGGGATCAATTTAAAATTGATACTATATGGTTTGTTTAGTAATATACTCTTCGATTGACTTATTTAAATACATATAGATGGGATCAATTTAAAATTGATACTATATGGTTTGTTTAGTAATATACTCTTCGATTGACTTATTTAAATACATATAGATGGGATCAATTTAAAATTGATATACTCATCAATTAATATTATATAATAAAATAGCTACATACGGTTATTTACTCTTCAATTCATAATATTTTGTTTAATATACAAAATTAACTCTCTTTTGAACGTTGCATATTTTTAAAATGAGTAAGTCATTTGATGTTTTTTTTTTCTACTCCCTCTCTTAGTAAATATAATACTATATAGATAATCATTATTTGAATATGATTGATTCATGAGCAAGCAAGCAAAAAAAAATAACTATTTACATAAAGTGAGATAATTGATCATTAAAAATTTGAACTTTTGAATGTATTAGGCGGTCCCAGAGGGACCTTAAGATGGGAAGAGCAAAAGTC
>CANNZV010006557.1:0-16954 GCA_947561585.1 Caprella mutica | reverse complement strand
CTGACAAACCACGTCACGTAGATTTCCTTGAGTTGGACGACAAAAGAGAAGTGAAAGTAAGCCTTCCAGTAAGAACAACAGGATCTGCAATTGGTGTTATGAATGGAGGACGTCTTCGTATTCCAAACAGAATGCTTCGTGTACTTGGACTTCCAGCAAATCTTCCAGAGGCGATTTCAATTGACATTACGGATTTACGTATTGGTCAGTCTGTTCGTGTAAGTGGATTAGAGCTTGGAAATGTTACTTTACTTGAGCCTGCTGAAGCAGTAGTTGTTGGTGTTAAAATGGCACGTGGAGCTGCAGCTGATGCTGAAGAAGAAGGTGAAGAAGGAGAAGGTGAAGAAGGAGCAGAAGGAGAAGCTGCTGCATCTGAAGAATAAGCAGAATTTATTCTCAATTATATTGATCCCATCCCGACATTTATTGTTGGGATGGGATTTTTTTGTGAAGTAAATTCGAATGGCGTTCGAGCGTGCTATTCGCGAAAAGTCCAGTGGGGCTTTCTGCTGCTATCACTAACGCACATCACATTCTTCTTAATTAAAATCAGTAGATTATTTCAATACCACCTTTTTCACAACAAAGGCTTGTCCTACCTTTATCATTAATTGATATGCTCCACGAGCATAAGTCGAAACATCAAATGAAGTTGTCTCGGACATTTCTTCCTTTAGATTAACAATCGCACCTTTGGCATCAATTAAATAAAGTGAAGCCTCAGTTGGCATACCATCAATATTTAAATACTCACTGGTTGGATTTGGATATATCACAATAGACCCAAACAATGCATTCAATTCATCAGTACTCAAGTCATTGACATAACGTTGGCCATCAGAAACGAATTCAGCTTCCCAGCCAGCATTGTTTTCAGCTCGAACAGAAATGTAATACAACTGGTTGTTTATAGGTGAAGTGAGCACCTCACTAATTGAAGAAGAAACACCGTTGGAATTCCATCCAACAACATCATCCAAATTTGGAGCTGTACCAATGGCAAAATCGAAATTGGCAATATCTGAGTGGATATCCTCAATTAACCAATTTGATTCAAATGTAGCTGTAGTAAAGGTGTCAATATCGCTTCCAGATCCATCATTTACGTAATCCAACTCAGGTGCTGAAAAGTCCAATAAATACATTTCACTCTCAATAGTAGACCAGTTATCAGCAGCATCCAATGCAATACTATTCACCAAACCAGTTTCAATTGCATTTTCACTTTCAATGGACATCAACTCACCAAATCCAGCTGGAATGCTCACCTGATTTCCACGAGAACGATACACATGAACATCATCAAATGCAACTGAACATCCTCCAGTTCGCACAGAAATAGAATTCCCGGAGAGCAGAGGTTGAGGATCTGTCCATTCAGAAATCAATACATTATCAACATACACCTTGATCTCACCAGTGGATGGATCATAACTCACCTTACAGTTGTAATCAACATTGGGAGCAATCGTTAAAGGAGTATTTGACTCAACATTAAACACATCATTTGTTACCCTGTAAATTTGCAAATTGTCTGTGGCTTCTCTTAGGTAAATAAAGTACGAGTTTCCTCGATTTGGTAAGGTAGGAGCATCACAGAAAAAGTGCATTCCTGCTCGCTGATTTGTACCAGTAGAAGTAATTGTTTGATTCCATTCAAAGAGAAATTTGCTCGATGCATCTTGTGCAACTGAGGCATAGGCATTTGAATTTTGCTCATTCACATCAGCATAAATAAATTCACCATTGGAAAAAGTATGTAGTCCAACTTGATTCGTCCATGTAGTATTCACATCTTCAAAATCTTCATGCACAAATCCATACGTTCCATTTGATTTCCAGCCATTATCAGTGATGTTTTTCTCAGCTACTAAATAGTAACCTTGATCAATGGCACTTTCAGTGTCCACATCTGTAATATCAACAGTGAAGTCATCTGTTTGCCAAGTTGGCCCACTGATAATAGTGGTTGTTGGTGGTGTTTGATCATTCGTAACAATAGTTGAAGAATAGTTCACTGCCCAACCTGGAGCAGTTGTTCCACAATCACTTCTGAACTCCACAACAATAGAACCTCCTGTTGAGGTGATTGTTCCTGGTGAGTTTGTCCCAGTGTATTTTCCAATCAAAGGAGCATCAACATTTGGTCCATCATAGATGAACATGTAATCGTAATCAATTTCCAAATCGAAGGCTGTAAAACTCAAGGTGATGTCTTGTGCTGATGGAGGTTGAAACAACCAAAGTTCGCGCTCATCATCTTGATAATTTCCTGTTGCTCCTCCAGTATCATAAAAACTTCCTGAAGTATTAGTAATTGAGGTATAGCTAGGTGTGTTGTTAATCAATTTGTAATACTTTTCCCAATCCCAATTGATGCCTGGGTCTGTGTGTGTTTGATTCGGATAATGCTGATGCCCCTTGATTTTTGTGCATCCTCCAAGCACATCAGAACCTGCAGAAGCATCTCCATAATAGGTTCTCAATGGTGGGATTCCATATCCACTGTTCACGATATCTCTGCTTAAATCAGAAGAAGAGTTGTACATAGCTTGGGTGTACCAAATAGGATCATTCACGTATCCTTCATGTTCGTATCCAATCGTGTAAGGATTCTCTGATCCTACGTGCCAACCCTTGTCTTCCTCCAATACCATTTGTGTGACTTGCCCATCAGATGAACGAATCACATAATGAAAGGACACATTTGAACTACAGTTTTGCGACCAAGCAATTGCTCCTGCATAAGAACCTTGAATGGTATGAATGGTTATGGCAGAAATAGCAACTCCATTTCTAGAGCTGAAGTTACAAGTTGGAGCAGGATTCCAAAGAGCAGGACCATACTGAAGTGTCTTAGCAGAGGCAGTTGAGGCTGAAAATGCAGTTCCTTTATCAGAGAGAATGGCTGTTTCTGTAATTTGAATTTTTTTGGATGAAAGCACCTCATAATTGATGGGTCCAAAAACAGCTTCTAAAGAAATATCATATTCTGGAAATTCGAAATGAACAGAGCGTTTTTTGTCATTGAGGAAACGCAAGACTTCGTACACTTGCATGTCACGTGCTAACAGATTCACGATTCCTGAGTCTGGAATTTCACTCAATTGAAGTAAGACATTTCGGATGCTATTTCCATCCATTTTATTTCCACCATTGGCAATTTCTTCAGTCATTAACTGATTGTACGCAAATCCATATGCATTGATTTCATTTGAAATGGAACTCTTTTGATCATCTACTGAAATTCCTGAAAGCTTTGCCAAGTATTTTCCGTTCTCAATGAAATAACCTTTACCATCATCATGCAAGCCCATGATTCCATATGCTGTTGGTAATCCAGAGCAAGATGGAGCAATATTTTCCAATTGTTTCATGCGTGTATTTGTCCACGAAACAGCTTCAAGTACACCAGGAGTGATGTTGGGATTGTTCCAGTAAGTGGGTTGAAATTCGGCAGATGCATGACTTTGAGCCATAGAAACTAGAGCGCACAAAATGGCTCCAAAAGAAAGTAGAATTCGTCGCATAAACGTTGTTGATTGGTGTGTAACCAAAAATACGAAATGCAATCAGGAATTCATAATGAATTTTTCACCTGCGTTTTTTTCGAGAACGTTCTTTCTTTCTTCGATCTTCCAGCCACTTGGGTTGAGGTTTTGAGCCAGACTTTGAAGATTGTTGAGGCTGATCACCAATAAGTTTTTCAATCAAATCTGTACGATTGGCCTTTTTCAACGTTCTGCGAATGTGGTTGTGGTTTTCTCGTTTGTACCAGAAAAAGAAACGACGTTGATTCAATTTTTGCTCTTTCTGTTTGACAGTATCATAAGGCTTGAGGGTGTAAGGATGAACACCACTGTAATAAATAACTGTTGCAACAGTCATAGGAGTTGGAGTGAAATCCTGTACTTGTTCCAATTTGAATCCTAAATCTTTGGTTTCAACAGCCAAGTTAGCCATGTCTTCATCAGCACATCCTGGATGCGAAGAAATGAAGTAAGGAATCAAAGGTTGATTGAGGTTGTGTTTCTCAGAAATGGCATCGTACTTTTCCTTGAACTTATGGAAATATTTAAATGAAGGTTTTCTCATTACACGAAGTGTCGCATCAGAAGTGTGCTCTGGAGCAACTTTCAATCTCCCACTGATGTGTCTTGTTACCACTTGTTCAATGTATTCATCATGGTTTCCATCATCATTGTTTTTGTTGAAGTCATCCACCAATAAATCATAACGAATTCCTGAACCAATGAAGGCCTTTTTCACCTCTGGGTGAGCATCTACTTTTTTGTACAACTCAGTCATGGCTTTGTGAGAAGTATCCAAATTTGAGCAGATCACAGGATGAATACAACTTGGGCTTGTACATCTCGCGCAGATTTCTTCTACCTTCCCTTTCATCTTATACATGTTCGCAGAAGGCCCTCCAATATCAGAAATGTATCCTTTAAATTCTGGATGTTCTGTAACCTGATCCAATTCCTTCATGATGGAAGTTTCACTTCGCGAAGCAATGAATTTTCCTTGGTGAGCTGAGATGGTACAGAAACTGCATCCACCAAAACATCCTCTGTGCATATTGATCGAAAATTTGATCATATCATAGGCGGGAATGGCTCCTCTTTTCCTGTATTTAGGATGAGGTAAGCGCGTGTAAGGAAGATCAAATGACTGATCAATTTCCTTTTCTTCCATTGTTTTGTATGGAGGGTTGATGACCAATACTTGATCTCCAACATCTTGAGTTATGCGATTAGCAGCCCACTTATTCGATTCCACTTCAACAATCTTGAAGTTCGCAGCATATTTGATTTTATCCTGTAAACAAACTTCATGACTGGTCATTTCAACGGTTTCCCATTGTTTGTTTTTTGGAAGATCTTCTGATTTAGGCTGTAGAAAGGCAACTTGTTTCAAGGTTCTGAGGTTGTCAAATGACACTCCTTTCTTCAGTAAACGCAACATTTCACGCAGTGGCTGATCACCCATTCCATAGACCAAAAGATCAGCTTGTGAATCCACCAAGATTGAAGGCATCAACTTGTTCGACCAATAATCATAATGCGTGACCCTTCTCAAAGAAGCTTCAATTCCTCCAATTAAAACAGGAACATCTGGATAGAGTTTCTTCAAGATTTTGGAATAGGTAGTAGTGGCATAATCAGGTCTGAAACCAGCCTCTCCACCAGGCGTGTACGCATCTGTTGATCGCAAACGCAAATTTGCTGTGTAATGATTCACCATAGAATCCATGCAACCCGCTGTTACTCCAAAGAAATATTTTGGCTTCCCAAACTTTTTGAAATCACGTAAGTCATCTTTCCAATTGGGTTGAGGAATAATAGCAATGGTGAATCCTTCATCTTCGATGATTCGTCCAATTACAGCAGTACCAAATGCAGGGTGATCCACATAAGCATCCCCAGAAATGAGAATTACATCCACTTCTTCAATCCCTCTTTTTTTGAGTTCATCGCGTGTAATTGGTAACCAGTCTGTTATTGGGCGCATATATCTTGAATTGGTGTAAAATTACGTTAAAACTGAGTTCCATTCTAAAATTCGTGTATTTATTCATTTTAAGTGATGATTGGGAATTGGGTGACTAAGAATCTTACTATCTTACCAACTCTATGGATCGTCGTTTTATTATTCTATTATTTATACCAATTTTTCTTTTCGCTTGTTCGGAGGAAAAGCGTCAGCTTTTCAAGCGTGGAAAGAATCGAAGTACTGATTTTGTATTGGAAATGCAGCATTTCTTTTCTAATTCTGAGGATAATATGTCGTTTCCTGTTTGGTTTGATGATAGCCTAATCAAAGAGAATAAAGTGAAGTCCATTCATAGAAAAATCCATAATCTTAATGGAAAAGTGGAAGATTTCGCATCTGTTAAAATGGAGAAACTCTATCAGTTTAATGAAGAGGGTCACATTGAGAAGATTCAAGTGAGTGAATATTATGAAGGACAAAAAGTGAGTGATGTTACCTTTACTTATTCTGGCGTTAAAGATATTCAAGGCTTCCAAAAAGTACGCATGAAAAAAACGAGTGATTTCAATGATGGTTTATCTGCCTATCAAAGATATGAGGTAGAACAGACTGCCAAGAGCTTTTTGGCCTACGTAAATGTGGACAATGGAAATTACTTGTTCTTCCTGCCCAATGAAAAACACTGGGGAGCCTTGTCTGTTGATTCCATTTTGGGGCCTACAGGAGAAGATCTTGTGGTTTATGGAACTCCTCGATTTCCTTCCAAACGTTATCATGTAGTAAATCGTGTAAATGAATTTGATGTAAAAACAATTGAATACGACAAAGAATCTACAAACCCAAGAGAAGTAAAGTTTGAGCAAGAACCTTTCGATTACAAAAGAACCATTGAATACGACAAAAAAGGAAATTGCACTGGATTTGTCGATTCCACATTTAGTATGGAGCGTTACCTCATGCGAAGACACTCAAAATTCTCCTTCGAAAATAATCAACTGCCAACACGCATTACTCATACAAGTGCGCAGACTTCTGAAAGCGAAAAAAACATTCAAATAGAAACTTTTGAATACACCTATTATGACTAAATCCTCCCAAACCTCTTCCTTATTCACATTCTTTTTTGCACTGCTGTTTTCTACAAGTTTTGCTCAGGAAGTTGATACAATTGAAATCAATGGAGAGTCATTTTTTGTGTATCCATTTAGTATTGAATCGAGTTCACACAACCAATATTATAGAGCACAGAAAAAGCAAAGCACCAACGATTTTTCCTTTGAGCTGTATCAGGAGTACATGCTTTCTCAAACAGGTGAGGTTCTTTCAAAAAAGGAATTTAAAAAAGTGAAAAGAGAGATTCGCAAGTTGCAGCGAAAAATGGGCAGTAAAGGATATAGTAGTGATGAAGCAGAACATTTAAATTCTCGAAAATTTCTAAAAGCAATCCGAAAGAATCCATACCCACTTTTACAGCAACGATTTCAAGCAAATAACGATCTTACACCAATGCTGGATCCAATTCCAGATGGAAAATACGTTCAACTCTACGAAGACTTCTGCTTGCTTAATGATAAAGGAGAATGTGAGTGGGTCTCGAATCAAGTGGCAGGGTATTTCACGATGAAAAACAACTTGCTGGATGGAGAAGCAACATGGATAGATTTAAAAGGTGACACGTTAAAACATGGGACCTTCGTGAATGGAGTCAAAGAGGGAGAATGGAAATTTGAACGTCGCAATTTGGAGTATGTAATTTCCGAAAAACAATCTGAATTATATATTGAGCGGGGGTACCCAGACATTGACACCTTAGTTGAATTCATGACCTACACAAATGGAACAAAGGATGGGGCCTATCGAAAGTTCACCAATTCAAAATATCCAGTTGAAGAAGGGACCTATACAAATGGTTCAAAGAGTGGGACTTGGATCATGCGAGACATTATCTATAAAGGATTTGGTCCAAAACAAAAACGCATCAGAAACAATGAACTGATTACCTTAAGGAAAACCTACGAATCAAATGATTCTTTGGTAATACATCCTCGCTGGATTCGAAGAGAACTGGCCAATATTTATGGTGCAGATGACGAACAATTCAATTTCTTTAGTGATTACAATCGCCCAGAGTTGCCATATCAACTGTATGAAATAGCATATGAGAAAGAAGAAAATCTGGAG
This sequence comes from Caprella mutica, assembly GCA_947561585.1. Lineage (NCBI taxonomy): Eukaryota > Metazoa > Arthropoda > Malacostraca > Amphipoda > Caprellidae > Caprella > Caprella mutica. The sequence goes on along the minus strand of CANNZV010006557.1, from coordinate 9,277 downwards.
CTTGAAGAGGAAATAGAAGGAGCTCCATATGATCTGGATTTTTACGAAGATGAGTATTATGATGAGATGGAGATGGATTTTGACGAAGCAATGTTCGAAAGCGAATTTGGCTATGATGATTACCTCGCTCGCTCATATGATCCTGTTTCAAAGAAATACATTCCAAGAGGAAAACTCCTGGACAGCATTGGAGGAAAACCAAAGTATACAGGGACGTATGAAGTAAGGTATGACAATGGACAATTGGCCTATAGATACAGTTTTGATGAGAATGGATTCAATGAGGATACACTTTTTTGGGACAATGGAATTGCTCATGATGTCATTATAGAACTTCCTGATTCCAATCAATATCTTAGGTCAATTTATGATTATGATGGGAAAATCTACCTGGAAATCAAGTACGATTCTTTGGGAGATTTCATTGAAATCACAAAAGATCATGAAGTGGAGGAGACTTTCATAATTGATGGTTATGAGACTACCAGTGGTGGGTATGGGAATTTCTATTTCTACAACATGTACGATACTCTGGATAACGAAGAAATGGTCAACCCAACTTTATTGTTCCATTCTTGGTGTGCTGATGACTCATCTAAATTGTATGCAGCAACTTACTATCCAGAAGATCGAAGATTTTCAACTAAAGCATACAGTGTGATGGGAACTGAGATGATGCAAGAAGATAGAACCTATTCTGGAAATTTTGAAAGTTGGACAGGTAAAAAACGAACGTATGTAGGTGAAATTGAATTGAAAACAACAAGTTCTGGTGCCCTGCATGAGTTTTATGAGGCTGATTCAATTCCCATTCGCCATATTCGCTCTGATGAATTATTTAATGTGGCGAATGAGCACGTTTTCAATAAAAATGGACAAGCATATACTGGACCAGTTGAATTAAACTTCAACAAAAAGAAATTGAAATTCAGTAAGAAAGACTTAACGATTTCCCTGCCTGATCCGAGTCATACTACGTCCAAATTAACCAAGGATTTGAAACGTTATCGAAATACAGGTAAAACGAAGTATCCTGTAATCATGAGTTTGATTGACCCTACAGAAACGGATAAAGATCTTGCATCCTACATCTTCTATAGTTTCTTCTCTGAGCCTTTGGGTGGATTCTTCAGACCTTCTAACAGTGGTTACTATGATGAGTTTTATGGAGAATATCAGTCCAATCGATCAAAAGGAAAAGATGCCAGAGCTGTCATGACAGACATTGAAGGATTCATGTTGGATGGTAAACCAAATGGTTTGTGGATCGCATACGATCAATTTGGTAAAAAGATGGTTGAAGCAAATTACTTGAATGGGGAAGCACATGGTGAAGCCAAATGGTATCAATATGCAATGCCATTGGAAGAGAGTGAGTATTCTTGGTTGGAGTACGATTACAACAACCCACTGCGTGATTCATTTCCAGAGAAGAAAGTGCACTACCTGGCACGATCAGCGAATTTTCAAAATGGAAAAAATCATGGAAAACACTTCAGTTATTCCTGGTATGGTGAGGTAACCAAAGAATCAAACTACGAAGACGGGCAACAAGATGGTTTGAGCATTGAACGAAATAAATTGGCAACAACTGAATCAACCTATAAATTCGGGCAGCCTGATGGATACGTAAAAACATATCTTACACTTAAGCCTGGTGATTCTATCTTACTGTACAATTTGAATTTTCAAGATGGAATGTTACAAGGTGAATCAAAATCATTTCACACAAATGGGAAACTAGCAAAACGTGGTTTCTTCTTAGATGGCAGACCAATTGAAGATTATGAAGCCTATGATTCTCTAGGATTCAAATATCATTATGTCAAGTTCAAATATTCTTTCCCAATTGAAGAGAAAATCTGGGAGGAAAATGAATTAAGTGTGCGCTATTTATTCGATTGGCAAGATTCCATTTATTTCGAACCTTCAGATATTACAACCTCTCAATCTTTAGAGTCAGTGATCTCCAAGCTGGGTCTTGGTGGCGGTTATTTTGAACGCCCTTACTATGGAAGAAAAAGCCTGGTAAATAAGAATAGAATCGATTATCACATGACGAAATACTATCCAAATGACACCATTTCTCGAGATGGAGATTTGTCAGATGGAAGAAAGGTAGGTTGTTGGAAATACTTCAGCTATAATGGAGAATTGCTCTATGAAGTAGATTACCAGGATTCAATTATTGAAATCAATGATTCAGTGAAATTCAAGTCAAAAGGAATCTTGACAGATTTTGATATTGATGGAAACCCTCTGTACCAAAGTTACGTGATTGAAATGTCCTCCAAGTACGATTGTGCCCATACAGATCATTACGAAATTCGTCAGCTGTACACAAAATGGCAAGCGAATGACTCACTGGGAAGAATGAATGGATTCGTTCAGAACTTCTACGATAATGGAACACTTCAGAGTGAAGGGCAAATGAAAAATGGTCTGCCTGAAGGAGTGTGGAAGTACTATGATCCATACGGAAAATTGAATCAATATGGAGTGTATGTTTTAGGGAAACGAAATGCTAGATGGTTGTCTGGTGACCTTTCAAAAACGAAATACTTGGGAGACATTTGCTTAAATCCAAACCTCCCAGAATTGGAAAAAGAGATCAAGTACCGCGAAAACTTATTGGACATTAAAATTACCAATTATGACATGGGTAAAGCACTCAACACTCAGTACTATGACATCAATATGAATACCTTCCAAGATGAAGAAGAGGCTGAAGAAGCAGAAGAAATGTTGGAAGAGGAGTAAGATGAATCATACAATCAAAAGATTCAAAGGATATTTGTCCTTGCTGTTAGGAGTGTTCTTCATGTCATTTTCCTATGGCCAGGTTGATTCTATCCAGCACAATGGTGAGCAATATTATGTGTACCCTTTTCGCAAGGAAGTTAAAATCCATAATGACTACTGGAAAGTAGTTGATGATGATTCCTTTTTTGCTGATTACAACAATTATTTCAATCATTTCACTGGAGATTATGTGTTTAGCAGAGAGAAATTTCAAGCTGCCAAAACGCAGAAGAGAAAGGACTATCTTCAAAAGAAGTTGGAAGAGCGTTGGAAAAACATTCTGCGTGGACGAAAATTCGGAAAGTCAGCTACTCGTGCAATTCGCAAGAATCCAGGAGAATTGATCAGTGTACGTTACAATCATGACAAAGATGTGCTTCCTCCATTTGGAAACATTCCAGATGGAAAATATGTGCAACTTTTCGAGGACATTTGTTGGGTGGATGAAGACGGGAAATGTCTTGAGGATGCCTATCAAATTGCAGGTTATTTCACGATCCAAAACAATGTGATTGATGGGGAGGCAGTCTGGCTTAATTTTAAAGGAGATACACTTAAACAAGGTATTTTCTCAAAGGGATTAAAAGAAGGAGAATGGCAAATTAGATACCCAGATGAATTGCCTTATTGGTTTGGAAGATTGGAACGTAAACAATTGCGAAAAGGACGATCAATTCCCCTCAATTTTGCAGTTGACAAATCAATGTTCAAAAATGGACTCAATGAAGGAACTTACTCCTATTTGAGTATGAATGAATCGCAAAAAATCAACGGAGAATTTGAGTTGGGAGAACCTTCAGGTGAATGGAATTACTTCACGAATTCTCAGTTGACGCTCAAAGTTCAAATGGCAAGCTCTAAGGATACAACACGTTCTTATAAACCCATCATTAGAGGTATTTCCATGGAGTACCCTAGAGTTTATTACCGCATAATTTCTGGTGATTATGTGCCCTATGAATTGAAGTGTATTGAAGCACCCATGCCCGCATTTCCTCATAGCTTTTATGAAATTCAATTTGGTTCTCAAGAAGAAGACCTGGAGCTGGATGGTGAAAATGAAAAATCATTTGATTTAACTGATGCTCCCAGGTATGATGAATTTGACGATTTTGAAAGACCTGACTATTATCGTGGTATTACAGGCACTCTGGAACTGGATGAAGCTACAGGAAGAACTTATCCACGCTGGTATGTGATGGATAGCCTTGGGGCAAGGATGAAATATGATGGGGTGTACGAACAGTATTACATGAATGGACAATTATTCTTCAGATATGAATTCAAAAATGGAGAACTGGTAAGTGAAGATACACTGTTTTGGGACAATGGAAATCCACTTGATATTGTTGTTTATGAAGCAGACTCCAACAAATTTTATCGAAGTTTATTCGCACGTGATGGAGTTCTTTATGATGTGATGATTTATGATTCACTTGGAAGATTCATCGAGTACTTGGATAATAATCATGTGGAGAAGCCAAAAAATCTAGAGATTGATGGAGTGTTGGCAGAGGTAAATGAGGAGTACAACCGAGGTTTTTACAATGTAACTCCTGTGGGTTTCTTTTATCGAGAAATTGACACTTTGAAGTCTGAAAACTTAACAGAAAATGTACTGATTACACGTACTTGGTCGATTGATGACACCACCATTCAAGTGAATGTTGAGTACGATCCTATACTCAGAAAATACTTCATGGAGCGATACAATTGCTTTGGAGATGTGCACAAGAAAGAAGTGCGAACATTTACAGAAGATTTCACAGGTTGGACAGGTTCAAAATTTACGAACTATGGAGATTTCACCATGAAGGGCACTTGGTCTGGTATCAGAAATGACAATTGGGAAGGAGTAGATACACTCAATCATCAAAGTGTGCTTTATTATGATTACATCTATGATGTTAGTTCAGATGTTGCCCTCTACAAGAATGATGAATTGTACACAGGTGATTTCAAATTCAAATGGCGAGCAGGCCTGCTCAATCTCAAATCCAATTCTCGTAAATTGAAAATAACAGTCCCCAGATATTCTACTGGTTATGGACGCTTTTATCGTGCACAAAACAAGAGGAAGAAGCGCAAACGTTTCATGGTAGAGTCTTTCACAAATGACATTGTTTATCGAGATGCCAAAGATCAGTTTAGACAAGATTTCTTCAGCTATTTCCAGAAATTAATTTCCGATCAAAATGGATACTTTAATTATTATGCGAGCGCATCATATCAAGGGATTAAATCTGTTGAAGGGCAATTTCTAGATGGAAAACCTCATGGAATTTGGACAGCCTATGATCATAAGGGTGAGATCTTAAGCACAGTAAACTTCTACAAAGGTGAGGTTGATGGAGAATTGCATATCTATAACTATCAGCGCAGACAACCAAAACGCTGGGAGTACATGAGCATTGTTCATGACAATGATTACTATCTGGATTCTTTTCCAAAACGCAGAACAAGATACCTTCAACATGTAGTCAATTATAAAAATGGAATGCGAGAAGGGGCTTCTACTGAATATGATTGGCTGGGTAGAATTCTCAAAACATGTGATTTCAAAGATGATTACATGGACGGGAAAATGATTTCTAGAGATCCTGAATCACACACAGAGGTAACATTCAAGAATGGCTTGATGGATGGGTACTTGCGCAGCTATCTCACTTTTCCAAAACGAGATTCTATTCTTTTGTATGACATCAATTTGCAACATGGGATGCTCAATGGAGAATCAAAATCATATCATACAAATGGCCGATTGGCCAAACGAGGATTTTTCCTGGATGATGAACCCATTGAAGATTATGAAGCATATGATACTCTTGGATTCAAATATCACTACGTGAAGTTCGAGTATGGAATGCCTGTGGAGGAAAAGATTTGGGAAGAAAATGCGCTCAGTATTCGTTACAAATTCGACTGGAAAGATTCTATAGAGTTCTACCCAGATGATATCACCACTACTCAAAGTTTGGATGCTCTATTGGCGAAAGAAGGATACGTAAATTACTTACCTGAAGATAAATATTATGGGCGTACCAGTTTGATTTCAAAGGAAGAGATCGAATGTCAAATGACCAAGTATTATCCAAATGATACAATTGCCAGAGATGGATTTTTAAATAACAAACAGAAAGTTGGGCTTTGGAAATTTTATAGTTACAAGGGAGATTTCTTGTATGAAGCCAACTACTTTGATTCAGTGATCATCTTAAATGATTCAGTGAAATTCAAATCAAAAGGAGTTTTAACAGACTATGATGATGAAGGAAATCGTTTGTACAGCGCTTACATCATTGAGAAGTTTGAAAAATACGATTGTGCGCATACTGACCATTATGAAGTGCGTCAATTATTAACCATTGATGAGGAAAATGACAGCACCAATCGCATGAATGGCTATGTCTATAATTTCTACGATAATGGAACTCTTCAATCTGAAGGAACAATGGAAAATGGTGTTCCAAGTGGCCTGTGGAAATTCTATGACCCATTTGGGAAGTTGAATAAAATGGGAAATTATGTCCTTGGTAAACGCCATGGAAGATGGCTCGAAGGTGATTTAGCCAAGAAGAAATATTTGGGAGAAATTTGCATGAATCCGAACTTGCCAGATCTTGAAAAGCAACAGAAATACCAGGAAAATTTATTGGACGTTACCATCATAAATTACATGATGGGGAAACTCAAGAATACTCAGTACTATGATGTGGATATGAATCGAGTTCTGGAAATAGAGGAGAGTAAAAAATGAATTAATCCTGTTGCATGAATTCAAAGGTATACATGGATTCATTTTCAATGGTGCTTAACGTATAACTTCCTTCCAATTGTTCTGTAAGTGCCTCAATCAATTGCGTCCCAAAACTATCTTCACTGGTCTTTTTCCAATTCCCATTATCACTGTATTTCAATTCAATGTTGTTTGTGTTGTTGAGATAGCTCACTGAAAGACTAATTTTAGGATCATGCGTTTCATCAAATGCATGTTTAGCAGAATTCGAAATAAGTTCAGTGATAATCAATGCGATCGGAACGATTGTTTTAGAACCAATTTCAGGAACGTCAATGCTGAAAGATTTTTCAATCTCTCTGGGCACATGGCTGCTGCGCAAAACATCAGATGCGAGTGATTCAATGTACTCAGATAAATCCACTGCAGAAAGGTTATCACTTTCGTATAATTTCTGATGAATCAAGGACATGGTCAGTATCCTGTTGATCGCATCTGTAAAATGAGTTTTGGTTTCTGGTGAAGCAATTTTATTGGATTGCATACGCAATAAACTCATCACAATTTGAAGGTTATTCTTCACTCGATGGTGTATTTCTTGCAACAAGATGGTCTTCTCTTTGTCCCTGCTTTCTACAATGTACTTTTCCTTCCGCAATGCATTATTCATCAAACGCAATTCTTGCTCAGCATGATTTTTCAAATAAATGAATTGATGAATAATATATCCAATCAAAGAGAGGCAAATACTGAATTCAATTCCTTTTGTCATCATTTTAAAGGAATCAGTATTATTCAAAACTTCGATTGCTCCATTCATCCTGTAAAGGAAAAAGAATACCGTAGAAACGATCGTGGTGACCATTAATACACCTCCCCAAATTTTGCCATGAATGAAATACACGTATAACACCACTAGGAGCGCCCAAAAAGGTTCTAGATAATGAATGTAATTGTCTACCTGAAACATGGAGTAGATAATCACGAAGTACAAAAATGGAGATAGGTAGGCTGAAGTGATTCGAAAATTCCCCGTTCGCTTGATCACCATGAGCGAAATCAAAATCAACAATAAACTACCCGCATAAATGAAGGCATAAATTGACTGATTGAATAAAGAAATAACTACCAAGGGAGCCAGAGACAGGATCAATAACAAGTGCATGTTCCATGTCAAACGAATTCGAGTGGTATCGTAGAAATCTAGATTAGGAGGAATTGGAACTTGGAGAAACTTAAACATTTAAAATCTGTCGTGTAAATATAGTTAGAGTCTTCTTTTTGGACGTTTTCCTTCCATCACTCTCATCATGGTGAAATCAGCTTTTCCAACCTTGGTGTTTCCTGTTAGAACTGAGTAATAGATTGTTGGAAAACACACCACATTGGCAGCAGTCCATAGTGGATTTTGACGCACTCTCATTTTATAGAAATAAATCTGTCCATTTATCACAACTGCTGAGTTTGGATCAAGGTAGCGTTTGTCTCTTTTGGCCGTTTTTGGTTCATTTACTGGTGTTGTATATGTTTTTGCTCTTCCAGAATTTGGATCAAACGTAGCATATTCTAATTCTTCTGTCAAATGTTTAAACTTTTTTCTAGTACTGGGAGGCTTTAATTCTGCATCCTCATTTCCATAGAGAACGATGAATTTGTTGAACTTGAAAACAACACGAATATCCGCAATGTCCCTTTCGAGGTAAGTTATTTTTCGTTCCATACTTCGAGCCCAAAGGACATCACCTTCAAGTGATAGACGAAGAGCAAAAACATCTCTTTTCTTATACGATGATTTGGAAGAATAAACATTCTCACCATTCAAATCGCTTCTAGTGGATGTTTCTGTATGGTTGTATTCTTGCGTGAAAAACAACACTAAACTACTGTCTGACATGGTCTCAATATGTTCAATATCAAATCGAGTTGCCAACATTTCATCTTCATCAATTCCCTCTTTCGCTCTCTTTTTTAATCGCTTTTTAGGGAACAGTCTATTTAATGTTGACCGTTCGAAATAAGCAAAGTTTAAATCTGTCTTTGACAAGTTTTCATCATCAATGTCAGCATAGAAAATACCCTGATTGTCAATTCCAGTTGTATCCATACTTAGATCACCAAAGAAGCCTAGTACCCTGGTCTTTCCTCCAACTGCTTGATAACTGAAGTCAGTAATTGTTTTGTCCTCATATTCAAACTTCAAACTTGTATGTTCACCACTCCCCATTTTTGCAATTGTAAGGGATAAAAAAGTGCGGGCATGTCCTATAGGTAGTTCCCACAGTTCTTCTTTCGAATAATCTACTGTACCTCGAATGTAGATGTTCCCAGTGTTCCCTAATTCATAGATAGAGGTAATTCTACCAGGAAATTCTTTCGGTTTTTGAGGAAGTGGAATGCTTCTTACTGTAGAAGTTGACAATCCAGAATTCACGGTGACATAGTAAAACTCAGTATTACCATTCTTAAAAACTTCAGTGCCCAAAACAAGTTCTTCTGTCTCTGGATTTGACAATACAACACACATAGTTGGGTCAAACATGGATTGGTGATCTTTCACTACTTGGGTGTACTCAAATACTTTCTTTAGAGGAATTCCAGCTCTGAAATCTGATTGAAAGGTCTGAGCATATATCTCTTCTGTTCGCGTAGAATCAGTATTGATGAGCTTCCTCCAGAAAACGGCAACTCCATTACCAGTAACAACAGATTTGACGTAATTCAGAGATTTTAAAGTCTCAG
>CANNZV010006556.1:14224-31178 GCA_947561585.1 Caprella mutica | reverse complement strand
ATAGAAGAAATGAAAGCGGCAAATCTCACCAAAGATTATGACGAAGATTTTGGAAATGGATTTATCAAGCCAGAAAAATTAATTGATATTTTGTACACCGATTTTAGTAGAGAGGATGAGGAGTAGATCTATTATTTATGTTTTCACAAAGTCGCTAATTGTAGTACAGCCTTTAGGCTGATGAACCTTGTTTTATCTTTCTTTTTATAAAATCGAAAAAGAAAACCCGTATTTTGATTATAATCAAAATACGGGTTTTTCTCCTGCTTCTGCTGAAGCCGCCTAAAGGCGACGCTACAGGCTATCTCAAAGAATTAAAAGTTTGAACGGATACCAGTTTATCATAGCGAGAACCGAAGGGACGATAATAAACCAAAATGGTATAATTATTTTCAGCTTCATACCAACTGCCTTCTATCTCTTCTAAGTCAATTTTTTTCTCTCCTTTGCGCGGCACCACTGCATACAGGTAATTATAATAACCTTGCTTGAGAAGTGCCTTCCCTTCATAAAGGCGTTCTTTCTCGTTGTAGGTCATTTTGTTTTCTTCACGGATATCCCAATCTGTCAGCTCACCATAAATGTAGACATCTTTATCATAAATTTCTGCTGAAGATTCCAGGGCAAAATGAACAATACCATAGTCACTCACTAGTCTTTGTTTTTCGCGTTCTTTAGCAAGTTGAGACTGATAAGATTGAGCAACGAAATCTATCTCTTGACGTTTTTGATCGTCAGGCAAACCCTGCCAAGTAGCCGTAGTCGTATCGATTTGTGGTGCAGTGCCTCTACCTCTTGCCCATTCTTCTAAATTTTCAACAACAAAGGCACCATTAATATCATTGAAAGATAAGTAAGCTGAGTTAGCACGTTTTTCTGTCAGGAGCCAAGGTGACAGCATAGCCATCATCAAATTCGTCCACGTTGGTTATTTTTCTATCATTGGGATATAGAAAAGAACGCAAATCTAAAAAACGCCCACTCTATACCAGATAAGAAAGTGATTTTTATTCAGGTAATCAAAAACCAAATCTTCCTGTTGGGTATAAATAGGTTTGACACCAATACGCGCATTATCCCAACGACCATTTTGCATAATAGTAGCAATGTACTTCTACCATTGGGTTACGTACTTCAAAACCAAGAGGAGTCACTCTAAAATCAATCTCTTGTAAGGAACGTTGCGAACCAACGGCTGTTGGCAAAGCCATATCTGGAGAAATGCGCATTGCGGTTTCTACGACCATGAATCGGCGAGTAATGACCAAATTTTTCTCCCCATCATCTTCAAAAATTTGAATAATATAATTGCCAGACAGATTAAATTTCATATCATCATTAGGGCAATTCTAAGGTGTAATTGGTAAAGTCAGAAAGTGTACGAAAGGCGTAGTTGAAATCTCTAATATCTGGCTCCGTAAAGCCATTGATATATTCTAAAATCACTCAACTCGGAAGGTTGCCAGTCGTGATTGCAATGAATGATTTTATAGGTATAATCCATCTCTCCACCATCAAGGTCATCAAAAGAAAGTAGCAATCGATTTCTACCGTCCATTTCAATGATGGGTAAAGACAAGGGCATACCTGCTACATTCATTTTTACAGAGGTAATGTTTTCTACATGGATACGATTGACGTTTACAAAATCTTCCTCATCTTGTGCCATCAATCCAAAACTTAGAAAAAATACTTAAAACTAAAATCCAATATTTCATTTGTCTTTGTTATTTACTTTTTAAAAGTACTATTAGTGGTCGTCGAATTTATTCGGCTGACCTAATAATATATCTTATTTTATATTTGAGTCTCTCCAATGAATTTGCGGACTACATTACTTACTTGTCCATTTATTATCTCTAATTCTAAAACGCCAATTCCACAAGGCACACTCCTCAGCATAATCTACGCCCACACGTGGACTTTCGATAATGTTATCAGGTAAAATACGCCTATTTTTCATCCTCAATCCAGATTTCACTATCTTTTGTTAGCATACTATGCGCTGTTTGGGCGGTTGTAATGCCCATTGCCTTAGACATAACGCCAGGACCTGCCGATAAATTTGTTTTCAAAGTCTTAAAATTACGACGTTTTAGCATTAAATCTACATTTTTAGACGGTTCTATTGCACGAATGAGTACGGCATGTGCCATATCTTTTTTGCCAGTGACGACATTGAATAAGGTGATGAAATGCCATAACATAAATATACATATGCCACGCCGCCTTCCTCAAACATGACCTTGGTGCGATTGGTCAATTTGTTTTGATAAGCATGGCAGGCTTTGTCATCGGGGGCGCGGTAGGCTTCGGTTTCGGTGATGATACCGCTGGTGAGTTGACCCTCAAAATTGGTAACTAGTGTTTTGCCCAAGAGGTCTTTGGCTACTTGTACGACATCTTCTCTAGTGTAGAATGATTTGGTCAATCTCATGATGCAAAATAAGAAAAAAGGAGTACAAACGTCAACGTCATACTCCTTCTAGATTTGATAAATTATTTATCAAATTGGATTTTCATAGCTTTATAGATTACTCTACATTTTTAATAGAACTTTTAGATTTATGTTTTCCCTTTGTGATTTCTACAGAGCTTCCTTTTTCTCAGTTTCATGCCCGCTCTTCTTCTAAGCAAATATTCTACTTCATTGACTTGTGCACCTATGATGGTTTTTCCATTCACCTTCATTTTATTTTTTCGTAAGTGAAATGAAAAATCATCTGGATCAGTGATGAGGTCCTTCTTCGTATAATATGACGCCCACTTGTGCACCAATATCATCTGTATTGACCGATATTTTACTATCCCAATCTCCCTCAATACGGAAGGTGGTTTGATTTTCTTCTGCTCTTATTCTCATTTCCCTCCGCACGTTCTTTCCATTTCTTGAGGCCCTTTCCAATGCTTGTTGTCTCATTTCCTCTGCACGTTGTTCCATTTCTTTTGCTCGCTGAAGCATCTCTTTTTCCGCGCTGCTTCCATTTCCATTTTTCTGACTTCCATCTCATTGCTTCTATCGTCATGAGCTTTCTTCTATTTGGGCTAAGGTTTCTTCATCGCTTCCATTTTCTAAATCAATATCTGTAGTAAAGGCTTGAGTATGACCATTTTCATCTGTCTTAATGATGATTTTGGAATTACCATCATTGAAAGAAATCACCTGATTATCACCTATTTTTTTAGAGACGAGTTTTCCATCTTCCCAAGTAGTTATTGTGCCATCTTCTATTGGCTCACCTTCCCAATAGGTAATCATTTCACCGTTCTTTGCCTCTTTTTTGCTTCAATTTATATCCGTTGACCGTGGCTTTTACTTCTCCATTATCATCTGTTTGAATCTCTATGGAAGAGCTTGTTCTATTATATGACTTAATAGGTTTTACTGGTTTAACGGGCTTAACAGGTTTCACTGAATGTGCTGGTGCGCGGGCGGTGCAGGAGGAACGGGTGGGAGTTTCTACCAACTCAGCTACCAAGGCTTCATACAAGTAGTACTCTTCTTTTGGGATTCTTTCAACCATTGATAATCAACTTTTGAATCTCGCCATTTTCTATATCTATGCTTACGCTTTCATTATCCGCTTTGTGACGAATACGAGAGCGACTATGTGAATTCGTTTTTGGCAAAGTATCTCTTATTATTTCGTTTGGCTTAATGTGAATGACTTCAACAGGAAGTTCTGATGCTACCGTTACCATTGGTAAGGTTTTCGTTTCGTTCATTGTGATGCCCACGTTTTCCGATCGGGCATTGATCGTTAATAAACCTGCCGTCAATAGCAATAGACAGGTGGCTAATAATTTTTCCATAGTTCTACTTTTATTTTGTTGTTGATTGAGAATACGTTTGACACGATTGAGCAATTGATTTTTATTTTTACCTGCAAAAGTCATTGCTAAACGCGGACTATAATGTTGTATTTCTTGTATTTTGACCAAAGCTTTGGCGTAAGCCAAAGAGTTGCCACAAAGTTCTACCGCCATATCATCGCAGCAGTTTTCGCGCTCTGTTCTGATATTGGCAGAAATCCACCACACCGCAGGATTGTAATAGAAAATAATTTCTATAATAGATTGTAAAATATTGAAGAAGTAATCGTTGCGCGCAATGTGCGCCAATTCGTGTGCGATGATGGCTTCTACTTCGGCTACGTTCAATTGATTGACGGCACCAATAGGCAATAAAATAATGGGCTTGAGATGACCTACTACCATAGGTACTTTGATTAGTGCCGACTCTGCCAATTCTACAGCAATATGCAATGGAATCGCATCCATTAAATTTTCCATCTTATCGTACCATTTTTCAGTAAGCGGTATATAGGTAGATTTTAAGTATTGTATAAATACAACACCACCCATTAATTTTACAATAAAAAAATAGAATACCTAAAAACCAAGCCAATACAATGAAGGGCATGTTGTGGTCAAAGAAAGCACCGACTCCTGCAAAGATGGATTGAGTCGTATGACTGTCTATCGCAATTAAAGTCGTATTGCTATCGTGAATGAAGGTGAAGGTCCCCATTGGATAGCAACTAGTCTCTATATTATAAATTCTCAAAAAAGTAATCACTGCCAGTAACAGAACGGCGACTAATGAAAAAATTGGCAATGGCATATCGTAGTTTGGCAGATTTGTTTTTTAAGCCAATCATCAAGATAGACATGAGTGCTGCAATAGCTGTGGCTTGCCATAAGGAATGGAGGACTGTCCAGCCAAAGGCGCTTATTAATTCCTCCGAGAAGAGATGATGAATGAATTCCATGATTTATTGTTTTCGATGATAATTTTCATTGTCTTACTTTATGATATGCTAGTCTTGTGCCAAGGCTAAAAACAACTCATTATCAATGATTATAAAAATATTTTTTATTAATACTGTTCGAAATCGAACAGGTTTGTTCGCAAATGATTAGCCCTTATCTTTCTCTATTTTATCGATAAGTGCTTTTATCTCGTCCAATTCTTCTTTGGATGCATCATGATTGCCCAAGGCTTGCATAACGAGTTTCATAGCCGAACCTCTGAAAGTGGCATCCACAAATTTGTCGAGCAATTGTTGCTGCGTGTCGCCTTCGCTGACGGCTGCTTCATAGATATGCGAACGCGATTCCGCATTGCGAGAGACGAATCCTTTCTCCAACATGATTTGCATAAACTTGAGTGTAGTCGTATAGCCAACTTCTCGTTTTTCATTTAGCTTCTCGTTGACAGTACGAACAGAGACTGCACCTTCTTGCCAGAGTATTTGCAAAATTTCCAATTCGGATTCCGTTGGTTTATTTTTTAAATTTATCAGTCATAATATGTTGGTGTTTTTATGTTTTCATCATTCATATTGAGTCAAATTTATAAACTTTTGAGTGCGTTCCCGCTTACTGTACAAAGATCAACTCCGTCTGGCCTAACTAATAATTGTAGTTTGTTTGGGATACCATCTACGAATTGTTTCGTAATACAATGTTATACGAAACAATTCGTAAAATCAAAATTATCTACGATTTTTTTTCGTACTTTGATGAAATATTTAACAAATTTCCGATTCAAATGCCTATAAATATTACATTTTTATCAGATACACATGGGTTTCACGATAAGGTGATTTTGAAAGAAACAGATATATTAATACACGCAGGAGACTGTACGCAGCGAGGTACAGAAGCAGAAATGATTGCCTTTTTGGAGTGGTTTAGTGCCTTGCCACATCGGTATAAAAATCTTCGGTTGCAGGCAATCATGATTTCTTTGTAGATCGAAATCCTGCGCTTTTCAAATCGCTAATTCCTAATAATCTTATTTATTTAGAAAATGAATCAGTAGAAATTGAAGGCATCAAAATTTGGGGTTCCCCCATCACGCCTTGGTTTTTTGATTGGGCATTTCAACACCATAGAGGAGCCGCCATTCGCAAATATTGGGACATGATTCCTGAGGATACGGATATGGTCATTACCCACGGGCCGCCACATGGTATGCTAGATTTAACCTTTAAAAATATCAATGCGGGTTGTGAAGAATTATTGAAAGTCATTGAGAAAGTAAAACCTCGTGTGAATGTCTTTGGTCACATCCATGAAGCTGCTGGCGTGACTCAAAAAGGAGCAACGACTTTTATCAATGCAAGTGTTGTGAATTTGAAATATGAAATCGTGAATGCACCTGTTGTGATGGAGTGGTAGTTAATATATGAATGCACGAATTGATTCGTTTTCAATTCGTGCATTCGTGGTTTTTATTTTCCTCGCCTGATACTTCTTCGAAAATTTCCGATACAGCGCCCTTTTGTTTATTATCCAAATCTATGGCTTTGCCACGGATAAAAGCATCGGTCACTTTATTGGTACGCATATCCAAAATATCTCCTTCCGAAATAACGAAGGTGGCATCTTTGCCTTCTTCTATCGTGCCTACGGTCTCGGCAATGCCCAAATTTTAGCGGTATTGCCAGTGAGCGCTTGGATGGCTATTTCCTTATCCAAACCAAAACCTACGGCTTGTCCTGCCTGAAAAGGTAGATTTCTTTGGGTATAATATCCATTCATACTAAAGCAAAATAGGACGCCTGCCTCCTGCAATTGTTGAGGCGTTTTGAATGGCTGATCTATGTCTGAATCGGCAGTGCCCGGTAGACTTTGCGTTTCGGAGAGTATGACAGGGACATTATTTTTTTTCAAAAAATCAGCCACCAACCAACTATCTCTACCACCGAGAACAACAGGCGTAATATTGAATTTTTTGGCGACCAATACGGCTTCTGTAATGGATTTTGAAATATTGACATCAATAAATAATTGTTTGCTGCCATCAAATAAACCACGCATGGCTTCAAATTTTAGATTCGTAATTTTGGGGCTTGCCAGCGCTGATATAAGCTTTTGCTTCCTTTAGAAAATTTTCTATTTCTTTGACTTGGTCAGCATACTTATCATTCTTCTTAATGATGCCCGGCTCTGCCCACCAACCCGAACGCCTAAAGGCACTGGGCCAGTCCAAATAAAAACTTTCATCCATTTTATACACGGCGTCCTCCCAGTTCCACGCGTCCAATTCTACAATACTAGATTGCCCTGGCATCCGACCACCTTGCGGCGTGACTTGTGCCAACAAAATACCATTGCTACGAATAGTTGGCGTCACTTTGGAGTCTGTATTGTAAGCAATGATAGACCGTAGATTTGGATTAAAATGTCCGATTTCATAACTATCACGAGTAGACCTTACGGCACCAATTTCGGTCAAACCTAATTGCGTATTGGGTGCAATTAGTCCTGGATAAATATGTTTGCCTTCTGCTTGAATAATTTTGTAATCATCAAAACCTTGTCCTATAGCTTGATTGGCAACGGTTGTGAATTTTCCATTGGCAAAGGCGATGATACTATTTTCAATCACTTTTCCATTTCCAAGATGAGCAGTAGCGCCCATGATGACAATATTTTCTGATTGAGGTTCAGCAGGGGTTTGCTGCGCAAAACTTATCTGCACCCAACTGATTGTAAATAGGAATAAAAATATATTTTTCATTTTGAAAATTATTTAAAGGTAAATTTTCTCGCAGACTCCGCAAAAATCGCAGAACATATAGTTGTCTGCGGCTTTCTGCGGAGTCAGCGAGAAAAAAAAATAACGCTTTGCGTGTATTAATGTGCATGTGAATGATGTGCATGCTCACTCATCTCATCATCGGCATCATCACAGTGATAATGATGTGGTCGTTTGCCACGAGGCGGTTGCGTAGCACCTCCATTCTTTTTGACAGCCAACATTTTTTGAATCAACCTTGAACGTTCTTGCTGCAACGCTACTTGCATCTCCTTATCCTTTGCTCTATCAAAAAACTTGATACCATCTACAAAAGTCATTTCAGCTCTAGCATAAATAGACATTGGATGCTCCGACCACAAAACGATATCTGCATCTTTGCCCACCTTGATACTCCCTACACGGTCGTCAATGTGTAAGAGTTTGGCAGGATTGAGGGTAACAAATTTCCATGCATCTTCTTCCGAAATATCTGAATACATCACGGCTTTGGCGGCTTCTTGATTGAGGCGACGCGCCATTTCTGCATCATCAGA
Organism: Caprella mutica; assembly: GCA_947561585.1. Classification (NCBI taxonomy): domain Eukaryota; kingdom Metazoa; phylum Arthropoda; class Malacostraca; order Amphipoda; family Caprellidae; genus Caprella; species Caprella mutica. Next base: position 23,093 of record CANNZV010006556.1, on the reverse strand, counting down.
ATTGAAGGCAACCAAGACACCTTGATTGTGCATGATGGTTCCATTTTGTGGAATGGCATCTATCACTTCATATTTATAAGCCCACCAATCGGAGAAAGAAGAACCGCCTGCGCCGTGCTCTTTCATTTTATCCGCTACTTTGTACCCTTCCAAAATATGCGTAAAAGTATTGACTTTGAAACCCATTTGATCGCCCACTTTCATGAGCATGTTGATTTCTGATTGTACATAAGAATGACAAGTAATGAATCTCTTTTTATTAAGTATTTCCAACATGGTTTCCATTTCCAAATCTTTGCGAAGAGTAGGGTCGCCAGATTTTTTACGAGCTTCATAATCCTTGGCTTGTGTGAAAGCGTCAATATAAACCTGCTCCACACCCATACGCGAATCGGGGAAACGGTTGTTGATACTGGAACGAGATTTTTTTTACATTTTCTCCTAAGGCAAATTTGATGAATCCATCTGTATCTTTCATCTTCATTTCTTCAGGTGCATAGCCCCAACGTAGTTTGATTAAGGCGGCTTGCCCACCAATAGGATTGCAAGATCCATGAAGGAGTTGAGAAGTAGTCACGCCACCAGCCAATTGTCTGTAAATATTGATATCGTCTGCATTGATGACATCTGCGATACTCACCTCGGCAGTATTGGCTTGGGTGCATTCATTGACCCCTCGCGAGATGGCAATGTGCGAGTGCTCATCTATAATGCCACAGGTCACATGCATGCCTTCTGCATCCACCACATTGGCGCCACCTGCTTCCAGACCTTTGCCAATACTAGCAATTTTTCCGTTTTGAATTAATACGTCTGTGTCTTCCAAGATGCCATCAGATTCATTGGTCCAAACGGTGGCATTTTTAAATAAATAAGCTTCCGATTCAGGTTTTTCTGCCCAGCCATAAGCCATGAAAGGGTAGACAACTGCACCCAATTTGTCTTCATCATCCTCTGCTGAATTGTCCTTTTCTTTATCTTTATTTGGTTTGTCGTCTGCTTTTTCTTTAGCGTCTAAAGTCATAGGCGCTGCGGTCCATTTTTCCCAACTACCATCGCCCAATTGACCTGAACCTTCCCAAGTGTCGCCATCCACAACTCCAGACAATCGTGTGATTTTTTTTGGCTTTATGAGGCGTGAAGGAAAGACTAATAATACCGTTCTGATAAGTATGATTTACTTTAACATTAGTAGTGTCATTGATGATGATGTTCATCGTAGGTTTGGTCGCACTATCGCTCACTTTAAGGGTGTACAATCCCTTTTTGCCAATTCTTAAATCGTACATGCCATCCAAATCTACCATCTCTAATCCTTTAAAAATATAAGGTTTTCCAGCCACCCAATTGTGATGGATTTTAGTTTTTTCTTCAAAAATATTGCCCGAAGTGATGATAAAATTAGCCACTTTACCTTTGTCCAAACTACCTATTAGTTTGTCTGCACTTATCAATTTGGCAGGCGTAGTCGTAAGAGCCTTGAGGGCATCCTCTTCAGATAAACCATGTTTGATGGCTTTGCGAATATTACCAAGAAATTGTTCTTTCTTTTTCAAACCATGAAGGGTAAAGGTAAATTCAATACCCGCTTCTGCCAACATTTTAGGATTGGTAGGTGCCAATTCCCAATGCTTGAGATCACTCAATTCTATCTGCCTTGCATCCAAAGGATCTTCTCATCGTAGGCTTTGGGATAGTTGACTGGGATAATCAGAGGAGACCCCGTGGCCTTTATTTCTGCCAGTCGTTGATATTCGTCACCGCTACCTTTAATGATGTATTTTTTATTGTACTCTTGGGCTATTTTCGCAGCGCGAAGTATTTCTTGTTTATTGCCTACGGCAAATATTTGAGGCAGTTCTTGTACGTCATTCCATGCCTGCAAAGACAGATTAAGTTGTTCTTTATAACCATGATTTTCATACCATAAACCATCAAGATAGGTTTGTCTAATCAAGGCAATACCACCCATCAAAGAGCCGGGGTAATTTTGCGTAGAGGTTCCTTTGTTAAAAGAAAAATAATGCGCCACTTGGTCTTTAAGAATGACATTATGTTCACGGTCGTCAGCCAAAGAAACCAAGGTGGCCGTACCTCTAGAAATGCCATCCATTCGGTGTGTAGCCACGGAGCCAAAACCAAGTTTTCGCAATTCCTTTGCACTTTTATCATCTACCGCAAAATTTTCATGCGCTCGAAATTCTGTCCTCAAAGCTTGATTCCAACTGAAAGCACCATCCTTTTTAGAAACCATTTGTTGTGGTTGATTCCAGCCGCCGCCTTCTCCTTTTTTGGCTTCAGGAATGCCATATTGAGCATATAATTCTACGAAAGAAGGATAGATGGTTTTGCCTTTCACATCCACTACAACAGCGCCTTTGGGCACAGCTACACCCGCACCAATGGCTTCTATTTTACCTTTTTTGATAACTAGGGTAGCATTTTCTATTTTTGTATTATGATTTTTGTAAATAGTAGCATTGGTAAAGGCATAATGCCCATTTCTACTATCTTTAACCCCATTAGTAGGGAAGGTTTCTTGCGTATAACCCATTTGGGAAAAGCTAAAAACGATAAATAAGATCAGTATTCGTCGCATAGTTTAAGACATATTTTGATTTTACTCAAATGTAATAAAATTTTGCGTAAAGCGAGCCTACTGCAAATAAGAGATAAGGTATATCTTGGAAGAACGAGCTCTTAGAATAACGGTTCTCTGGCCAGAGGATTCGTCAGAAAACGATAAAAACTAAAAATAGATGTTACAAATCACACAAAGTCAATTGGATGAGGCACTCCATTTCCCTGAATTGGTAGCTTGTCTTAGAGCAGCATTTCAAGCTGAGATTACAATACCATTGAGGCATCATCATGATTATGCCAATCCACTAGAAGAAAAAAAATCTACCTTGCTTCTGATGCCAGCAAGGTATCTTGACTTGGGAAAGTATTAGTGCCGATTTATTTGAATTATGTCGAAATGAGCGAAAAGGTAGACAAGCAGCCAACGAAATAACGGTGTTTAAGTCAGTTGGTCATGCTTTGGAAGATTTAGCTGCGGCCCAATTGGTTTACGAAAATTATAAACTATGATGTGAAAATCGAGTTATTGTCGTTTTTTTAGCATAAAATTTTACTAATAGGAGTAATTATTATAGTATATTTGTAGAAGAACGAACAAAATTAAATTAATATTATAAAAGAAAAAGTCAATCTTTTTGTGGACCAATATAAAATACGATTATGAAAAAAAATTTACTTTTATTATTGTTTTGTTTTATGGGCGTTTCTGCTTTTGCTCAATTCTCATTTGACCATGCAGAAGTGACGACGACAGCTACAACGGCAGATGATGATGTTCCTGCGCATGCTCGCCTTTATAATGAGACCTCAGCTTCTCAAAATTATATATGGACACGTGAAGAAGTTGTAATGGAACCAGGTTGGACTTCTGCTATTTGTGATACCAATCAGTGCTATCTTACTTTTGTAAATACACAAGATTTTGATTTGAATGGTGGAGAATCAGCAGATGTTATTGTACATCTCTATCCTGATGGTATCGCTGGAGAAGGCGAAATTAAATTGACATTAGAACAAAATGGGGATCCTTCACAAACAGAATCGGTTACGTATTATTTCACAGTTGGTTTTCCTACGAATGTGGAAAGTCCAGAAAATTTTTCTGTAAGTATTTTTCCTAATCCAACGAATGACTACATTATGCTTTCAGAAAATAGTGTGGTAAACGAAATAACGATATACAACATATTAGGTCGTTCGATAAGAACATTCAGCGCGCAAGATGGCTTGCGCTATGATATCAGCGATTTAGCTAGTGGCATGTATCTTGCCAAACTAAGCGATGCAAAAGGTAAAACATTGAAGACGCTTCGCGTAAGCAAAAGATAACTACTTAATGCATTGTTAGAGAAGGGACTAGGTTTACTTACTTAGTCCCTTTTTTTTATGCAAATTTTTATGCGGGATATTCTACAAAATTTCGTGGAGTCTCGTATAGGCGAACGCCTAAATCTAAATGGTCGTCCAAATGTGCTCTGAGATTTTGCCAAATGACATAGCAGATATTTTCGGCAGTAGGATTGAGGTTTTTAAATTCTTCGGTATCTAAATTTAAATTTTTGTGATCAAACCTATCTTCCACGTGTTCTTTTATCAAGTCTTTCAGGATTTTCAAATCAATTAAATAACCTGTCTCTGGATTGACTTCTCCCGTCACCCGCACCTCCATTTCATAATTGTGTCCATGATAATTGGGGCTATTACACAAGCCAAATACCGCCTGATTCTTCTCATCAGACCAGTTGGGATTGTGCAAGCGATGTGCAGCATTAAAGTGGGCTTTTCTATAAATTGAAATTTTCATGTATTGGGTTTTATATCAAACGCACCCCTTTCTCTTGTCTCCTTCCTCGCCTCGATTCCTTCCCTTCCCTTGGAAAAGGAAGGGATTTCGACTGAAAGGAGAAAGGAAGAAAAGGGTTAAATAAGGCTTTTATTAGTTTTTTTGTTTAGTAATATAATTGGGGATATAACTATTACAACAAAGTTATCCGATTTTGTTTCAATCCGTACTGCCCAAATTGTATAATTCAGCAACTTCAGAAGGCGATAAAGGGCGATTATAAATCCTGAAATCATCCATTTTTCCTTCAAAAAATGGGTCGTCTTTGAAGGCACTTCGACCTATATAATTTTTAGTAGTTTTAAAGGCTTGAGGTGCTAAGCAATAATTTGTTGTATAAATTTCTTTGCCATTGACATACAAAGTGACTGCACCTTTTAAGGGGACTTCCTTACCATCTACATTGATTTGCGTATTCAAACTATCCTGATTAGTATCATAAGAAACCACATAGTGCGTCCATTTGTTGGGTATGACTTCATAATTCAAATAGGCATCAGAAGGCGTATATTTTTCAAAATCCAAAATGTTTTCAACCGCTTTTTTATCATGCATAGCCCATTGAGTTAGCCACATATTAAACTTCCCTTGGTCGCGTCTACCCAAAAGCCAAGTAATAGCTTTTCCAGTTGTGGGCTTTTTTTGATTAAAATCTAAGATACGCGTCCACTCTTTCGCATCTGCCCAATTGCACCAAATGCTAATGGCATAATCGTCTATAAAATAATCTGCACTAGCAGGGTAGCTAATATAATCATCTAAGCCATCAAAGAACATAGAACCATCGCCAACAGGACCTTCGTTAATAACATAGGCACCATACAGGGTGCCATGCAATTTATTGGGACTAGCATCCTTGGCATCCGAATCGAATGAGGAATGCAAAACCAATCCTTTGGTCAGCGTACTCGGTTTAGGTGTAGGCTTGGGTTTTTGAGCAGGCTCGGTACAACTCACAACCAAAAAAAGGAAAGCGAAAAAGTATATAAATTTATTCATCGTAATGGGATATTTTTGTATGATAAAGATAGCCTAATGTTTATGTTTTACTAAAGTATCAATTGTTTAAATGTAATATTTACTTAATTTTGAGCAAAACGATTATTATACTGTATAAAATTAAATTATAAATAGCGCTGTGGCTCTCCGTGCATTTTCTTTGCGGGTCTCTGTGGTAAAAATAAGCTAAGCACAGAGAATCACAGCGTTTGAAAATTTATTAAATAACAGAAAATGTACCTATTAGGTTTCGATATCGGGAGTTCGTCTATCAAAGCAGCTTTAGTAAATACTAAAACAGAAGAGGTCGTAGCTACTGCTCAATATCCCGATACAGAAATGAAAATTATTGCTCATCGAGAAGGATGGGCAGAGCAAGAACCCGAAACTTGGTGGCAAAATATTTGTCAAGCTACCCAACTTATGCTTCAAAAAGAAGCTATCAATCCAGCTGAAATAAAAGCCATAGGCATCTCCTACCAAATGCATGGTTTAGTTCTTGTAGACGAAAATCTAAAAAATCTTCGTCCGTCTATTATATGGTGTGATAGTCGAGCGGTGCAAATTGGTAAGGATGCTTTCGCTCAAATGGGCGAAGATTTTTGCTTAGAAACGGGGCTCAATTCTCCTGGAAATTTCACCGCTTCCAAACTCAAATGGGTTAAAGGAAACGAACCTGAATTGTACAAAAAGATATGCTATATGATGCTCCCCGGAGATTATATAGCCATGAAAATGACAGGTGAAGTGGCCACCACTATGACAGGTTTATCGGAAGGGATTCTTTGGGATTTTAAAAATAATACAATTGCGCATTCGCTTTTGGAGCATTACCAAATTAGCGAAAAATTGATTCCACCTATTGTTGATAATTTCAAAATACAAGGTACTTTGACAGCAGATGCAGCCCAAGCAATGCATTTGATAGAGGGTATCCCTATCACCTATCGCGCAGGCGATCAACCCAATAATGCCATGACTCTAAATGTATTGAATGCTGGAGAAGTAGCAGCTACAGGAGGTACATCGGGCGTAGTGTATGGCGTAGTAGACAAAGTACAGTATGACAAAGCCTCTCGGGTCAATGGTTTTGCCCATGTCAATCATACGATTAATGAAAATAAAATAGGTGTCTTATTGTGTATCAATGGCGCAGGTAGTCAATACCGTTGGATAAAAGAAAACATGACTAGTGAAAACATTTCCTACACGGAGATGGAAACGATGCTAGAAAAAATACCAATAGGTGCAGATGGTTTGCGTATACTTCCTTTTGGAAATGGTGCAGAGCGAATGCTCAAAAATAAAGACATCGGTGCCCATATGATAAACATACAATTCAATAGGCACAAGCAGGCACATGTGTATAGGGCGGCAATAGAAGGCATAGCCTTTTCCTTTGTTTATGGTATGAATATTCTAAAAGAAATGGGTTTGAATGTTTCTGTAATACGAGTAGGAGATGATAATTTATTTAAATCCAAAGTGTTCTCCAATACCATTGCTACGCTTATGAACTCGCAGATAGAAGTGGTACATACTACGGGAGCTATTGGTGCAGCAAGGGCAGCGGGCGTAGGTGTAGGTATCTATACTTCCGTACAAAATGCGATGCAAAACGTAAAAGTAATTTCTACCTACCAACCTCAGCAAGAAAAAGAACCTTACGCGAAGGCATACGAATTATGGGAAAAAGATTTAATGAATATAATAAATAAATAAGGTGGTCGACATCCCGAAAATTTCCGGAGTTAGTTGGCAGACCTTGATTAAAATATTGTTAGTAATGGCAAAAAGAAAAACCAATAACAAGCGAAAATCCAATGTACTCATTGGCGAAAAGGAGTACTTCAAGGGTATCGGCAAAATCCCTTATGAAGGTAGAAATTCTGACAATCCACTAGCCTTCAAGTGGTATGACGAAAATAAAAAAGTAGCAGGCAAAACTATGAAACAACACTTTCGTTTTGCGGTGGCTTATTGGCATACCTTGGGAGGTACAGGCGGTGATCCATTTGGTGCTCCAACGAAATTTTTCCCTTGGCTCAGCTCAACTGACCCCATGCAACAAGCGCGAGATAAAATGGATGCGGCGTTTGAATTTATTACCAAATTGGGGATTCCTTTTTATTGTTTTCATGACTATGATTTGGTACAGGAGGCAGATAATTTGAAGGATTCTCGTAAGCGATTAGATGTTATTTCAGACTATGCCTTAGAGAAGCAAAAAGCATCAGGCGTGAAATTACTTTGGGGTACAGCCAACCTTTTTTCACATCCTCGATACATGAATGGTGCGGCAACGAATCCCGACTTTGCAGTCGTAGCTCATGCAGGTGCGCAGGTCAAAAATGCTTTGGATATTACCATGAAGTTAGGTGGTCAAAATTATGTCTTTTGGGGTGGGCGAGAAGGCTATATGTCTTTGCTCAATACCAATATGAAAAAGGAACTCGACCACATGGCGCAATTCCTACACATGGCAAAAGACTATGCCCGCAAACAAGGTTTCAAAGGCACCTTCTTCATTGAACCCAAGCCAGCAGAACCATCCAAACACCAGTACGATTATGATGCGGCAACGGTAGATGGATTTTTGACGAATTACGGTCTAAAAAAAGATTTTAAACTCAATATAGAAGTCAATCATGCAACGCTAGCACTACATACTTTCCAACACGAACTCCAAGTGGCGGCAGATGCGGGACTATTGGGCAGCATAGATGCTAACCGTGGCGATTATCAAAACGGTTGGGATACGGATCAATTTCCTAATAACATTGGTGAATTGGCAGAAGCGATGTTGGTGATATTGGAATCAGGTGGACTACAAGGCGGTGGCGTTAATTTCGATGCCAAAACAAGAAGAAATTCTACAGACTTAGCAGATTTATTTTATGCGCATATTGGCGGTATGGATACCTTTGCGAGAGCTTTATTGGTGGCTAATGATGTATTGAAAAATTCAAATTATAAAAAACTGCGTCGCGATAGATATAAATCCTTTAACACCAAAGCAGGAAAGAAATTCGAATCTGGCAAAATGCGCTTAACGGAACTCGCCAAACTAGGCAATCAAAATGGCGAACCCAAAGTAACTAGCGGACGTCAAGAATTATTTGAGAATATTATCAATCAGTATATTTAAATAATGTGGTTACCGAATTTATTCGGTAGACCGAAAAACGCTCTTGGAGATAATGAGTTGCTTGATGAAATAATAATATTTTTTCTCCGCATATCGTCTTGGACGGAGCAGGAATTACGCAGTTTAACGCAGTTTTTTAAACTTTCTGTATATTCTTCGGAGTCTGCGAACCAATTAAACTTAATTTAACCCCGATTGTTCGTATCTTTATAGTTATAAACAAGATACATGACGGTAAATTCAAATAGACCAATGTCGGATTGGCTTCCTATCACCAAGAAGGAAGTGGAAGCAAG
>CANNZV010006556.1:0-11057 GCA_947561585.1 Caprella mutica | reverse complement strand
AACTCGAATTGCCAATTTCGTAAGTAGCTCCTGCGCATATCGTTACTGGATTGGCAACTTCATTTAAGGGTAATATTGTTAGCATTCCCATCACCAAACTATCGCAGCCGTTGGTAGCCATTAGTATTTCGTTGATGGGACCCGTGGCATCATAAAGTGTCGTGCCCACCATTAGGCTTTCGCCAAAACATAATTTTTCATCTAAGGTAGAAGAAGGCAAGCCAGCGGGTTGGGTAATTTGAGCATTGAGTATAATATTTAATCCATCACTATCATTTATGGTAATGCTATAATTGCCTGCCGTCAAATTATTGATTTGGTCGGTGCCGCCATCTGAGGCAATGGTTCCCATCCCAGAAAGACCATCATCGAGGTTTTCCCAGTCGTAAGTATAAGGTGCTGTTCCGTCACTTGACATAATGCTAATGACGCCATTGGCATCTCCAAAACAAGTCAAATCGTCATTGGTTGCAGATGCGCTTATGGCACCAATATAGGTAAGCTCCACACAGTCCTCAGCCGTACATCCGAGGTCATCTGTTACCGTGACGCAATAATTTCCAGCGAGTACATTTTCCAAAATTTGACCTGTAGAATTATCAGACCACAAGTAAGTATATGGTGACGTTCCTCCTGTTACAGTAACCGCTGCCGAACCATCTGTTGTCGTTTCCAACATAGCAGGCATTGATTCTACTGCATTGATTATCAAGGTACTAGCAACCGTCAATTCCGTAACGACTATGCTATCACAATTATTAATATCCGTAAAAAAATCTTGATACGCCCCACTTGTACTATAGGTAGAATTGCCAATTTCGTAAGCAGTACCAGCACAAATGGTCACTGGATTTTGTACTTCGTTTAAGGACAAAATGGTCAACATTCCCGTCACCAAACTATCGCAGCCGTTGGCAGCAGTTAGGGTTTCATTGATGGCACCTGTCTTATCGTAAAGTGTATTGCCAATGGTCAGGCTTTCGCCAAAACATCGAGTCTCGTCGATAGTTTGTATTATCGGGAAACTAGGTTGCGATATTCTTGTGGTAACAATTACCATGAGCCCGCCGCTATCATTTATAGTAATGCTATAATCCCCAGCAGTAAGGTTAGTTATTTCGTCAGAGCCACCGTCTGTAGTAATCATGCTCATACCATTGAGACCATCATCTATGTTTTCCCAATTGTAAGTATAAGGAGCTGTTCCTTCGTCTGCACTTATCGTTATGGTTCCATTATCATCTCCAAAACAGGTCAATTGATCATCCGTTGCGGAAGCATCAATGGCTCCAATAAACGTAATGTCTATACAGTCTTCTGCCGTGCATCCCATATCATCGGTCACCGTCACGCAGTAATTTCCCGGAAGGACATTTTCTAAAATTTGACCCGTAGAATTATCCGACCATAGATAAGTAAAAAGAGATGTTCCTCCAAACACTGCAACAGCTGCCGAGCCGTCAGCAGTCGTTTCCAAGGTAGCAGGATTGACTTCAGATAGATTAATATTAAGTGTTGGAGATACAACCAAAGTGGTATTGACCGTACTATCGCATCCCGTACTGGCCACCAAAATATCGGTATAAGCACCTGATTCTGTGTAGGTACTATTACCGACCATAAAACTCGCACCGCCACAGATGGTTTCGTTTTGATTCGTTACCAAAGGCATGCCCCCTGTATCTGTTATTTCAATATCAAAAGAGGCGGCATTGTTATCGTTTGCTCCATCTACCATTAGCCAATAGGTAGCATTTGGTGTCAAGCAATCTACAATTAATTCTTCATCATTAAAATGATTGACATCATGACTAGCTACCTCTGTCAAATCACCTGAACAGGTGCCATCATCTGATTCAAAAACTGCTAATTGTAAATCTATAAATTCGTCACTCAACAAAGGAAAATGATTCGTTCCATTGATAACTATATTGCCCGATGCAGGGCTCGTAAATTGATACCAAACCGTTTGATTCAAATCGAATGCACTTGGAGTAGGTTCATTCGTTGCGGGTAGCACAATTATTGGTTTGAAATGCTATGGTAACAGCATCATCGTCAGGTACTGCGCCCAAATCTTCGGCATCACAAATAAAATCTGCTGCTTGATTGACATCTTTGTATTCCATTTCCAAACCAAAATATCCTTGTGTTCCCGAAGGAGAATTGAAATCGCCATCTACGAGTACATAATAAGTCGTGTTGGGTTGTGGACAGGACAAAAAGAACTTGACATTATCCGTAGCGTTTTCAGAAAATCCTTTGGTGATGTAGGTCAAATTGGTACAATCTGCCGTGGTCGCTTCATAGACCAATAGCTGCAAACTGATGGGATCGCCTAAGTTTTCAGGGTCGCTACTTAGCTCCAAAGAAACGAGCGGTGCTACCTCTGTTGGCGTTGTAAAGGTAAACCAAAGTCCCTGATTGTCAGTGATATTGGCTTCAGGTACAAACTCAGGTGCATAACCTGCTTCATTGGCGCAAGCATTATAATAGGTACTTTCTGTAATATCTCCTAGCACACTGCCTGCTTGCAGCGTTCCCAAATCAATAGCCGTACAAGGGTCATCATTGGTATCTGCCAACCAATTTCCCGATAGGTTAAAAGTAAAAGTTGCCTCTCCATCTGAGAGCAATCCGTCATCTAAAGCAATGGTATAAGTAGCCGAGGTATTTAGGGCAGGAAGAGCATAGGTTACACATGAACTTTCTTCGCAATTTTTGTTCACCATACATTGCAAACCTCTTTTTTCAAAGGCACTAAAACAGATTTCAATGTCGACTGGCATTTCGTGCGGACAACCATAAGTCTCCATGAACTGGACGTTTGGCGTATCTATACCACAACCAAAAAAATCTCTTGGATAGACCACTTCAGGTTCGCCATTTATGGAAATACTCCAAGCTTCGTTAGGGGCTAAACCAAATTGACCGGGACAGGTCGTAGTGGAGCTTCCTTCATCAATAGTAATCGTAAAGGTCGCCTGCGCAGTGAGGAATGCACTACTCCAGCATAACAATACAAAACAAAATAATACACTCTGTGTTAGAAGTTTATGCATGTAATTGTATTTAGGGAATATTCAATATTCCTAGTACGGTAATCGTCTATGTTGATTGCTAGATAATCTTAATTTCTTTGTCAACTATGAGACTACTCATGCACCTATCACTTATTCCAATTTTCTGCGCTTTACTTCTTTGGAAATGAGTTCGTATTCTCTACTCATATCACCTGTAATAGAAGTATTTTCTTGGGCACGACGTATCAGATAAGGAACAACTTCCGATACCGCACCATAAACAAGATACTTCGATACATTGTAACCCGCATTAGCTAAATTGAACGTGATATGGTCACTCATGCCGTACAACTGACAAAAATTAATGTGTGGATGATCTCTTTGGATACTTCTTTCTTCAATTAAATCTGTGAGTAAAAGACAACTATCCATATTATGAGTGGCATTGCAAAAGGCAATTTTTTCATAGTTATCAACGCAAAACTTCAACGCAGTATTGTATGCATCATCCGTTGCGGCCTTATTGGGGTGTATTGGAGAGTCATAATCCATCTCTTCTGCACGTTGTCTTTCTTTCTCCATGTAAGCTCCCCTTACGAGCTTTGCGCCTAATAAATAATCTCCTTTCTTGGATTTATCAAAGGAGTCGAATAAAAACTGCAAACGGTCTGAACGATACATTTGAAAGGTATTGAAAACGACTACTTTTTCTTTATTGTAACGTTTCATCATTAAATCTACCAAATGGTCAATAATGTCTTGAATCCACGATTCTTCTGCATCTGCAAAAACACCAACACCTTTTTGAGCAGCTCTATGACAAATCGCATCTAAGCGTTTTAAAATATTTCTATATTCTTTTAGGTCAGCTTTGGTAAGCGTCTCCGCAGTTTGAATTTTTTCTAATAAAGCAAAACGAGCGATACCCGTTATTTTGATGCTAATAATAGGCGTACTCGCATTGGCAGAAGCAAAATCTAAGGCGCGAATATTTTCGTTCATCGTTTTGTTGAAATCCTTTTCAGATTCCTTGGCTTCAGCACCATAATCTAGTATCGTCTCCGAACCATAATCATACAATTTTTTGATGGTTGGCTCTGATTCGAGCAAAGTCGTCCCCCCACAAAATTGATCAAAAATGGTGTTTTTCACAATGGATTCTACGAAAGGCAGTTGCAGACGTATAGCTGCTAAACCTAATTTGGAACCTACTTGTACCAACCAATTTTGATTCATCGTTGCAAAAAGCCATTCTGCTTTTTTCAATTCATTATCTGATTTGTTGGAGAAGGCGATTTTTGTATCTGTAAAATCTACTTTAGGGCGATTTTTTGTTGCCATAGTGTTATTTTATTTTTTAACTATTAGTCTCATATAGCTTAGAGCTGTTTAAATTTCCATTAATTGGCTACAACAAGCGGCAAATTGGGGTTTGAACGCAGAGGCGCAGAGGTAGCAGAGCCATATATTCACTTTGCTTCTCTGCATCTCCGCGTTCAATATGCTTAGCTTGACGCCTGTTCCTTGCTAAGAGAAGGTTTGAACTTGTCATATCTGCATTTTTTTGCGGAGTCTACGCGAGAAATCTCTATTGATTACTCGTCCATATTTCCCAAGATTTTTCTGCTTGTAGTTGCAGCATTTCCAAACCATTTTTGATAATGGCATTTTTGTCTTTACCTCTTTTCAAAAATTCGGTAAGCGCTGGATTATAAACCAAATCATATAGTAAATGTTTATCATCAATAAATTGATATGGGATATTGGGTGCTGATGCTATATTGGGTGCCATACCCAAAGGCGTCGTATTCACTATAATCGTATGTTCTTGCATAATACCTTCGTCAAGCATTTGATAATCAAATATATTATCTCTTTTTAGACGAGAAACATATTTAAAAGTAATGCCTAATTTACCAAAAACATAAGCCACTGCTTTGGATGCTCCTCCCGTACCTAAAATTAAGGCTTTTTGTCCAAAAGGTTTCTCTTTTAGGGCATTTAACAAAGATATTTCAAATCCATAAGCATCTGTATTAAATCCTTTTAATTTTTTTCCTTGTATGCTTATGGTATTGACCGCGCCTATTTCTTGGGCACTTGCTTCTATTTCCTCTAGATAAGGCAATACTTTTTCTTTGTAAGGAATGGTGACATTGAGCCCTACTAATTGAGGTTTGAGTGTTAATAAATGCGGCAATTTAGCGATACTGGATAAGGGATACAAATCATACTGACTGTTCTCTATACCTTCGGTCAGAAATTTATCTGTGAAGTACTTTTTAGAAAATGAATGGGACAATGGATAGCCAATAAGACCATATTTTTTCATCATCATAATATAATTCCCGTTTGTTTGGCTAAGAAACTTCCTTTCCTGAAAATTTATCCATCAAAAAGACAGATGCAAATCCAACAATAGCCAATACAATGGCTCCTATCATGTAAGCGTCGTTGCTAGTAGCCATTTCGTAGGCATTGGGCAGTACATTATCTTCGGTCAATATTTTTTTGGGCAAACCATTTTCCAGAATGATTTTACCTGACGCATCTCTAAGCCAATCTGTGGGCACACGCCAAGGCCATATTTTGTTCAGTGAACCTATCATAAAACCTGTGAGTATCGCCAAGGTGAGATTTCTATAATTTTTAAACGTCCAAGAAAGTAGTCGCGACACCGTCATGAGTCCTACCAAGCAACCCAGCGCAAATACGGCCATTGTCAATAATTTATCTGCCGCAAAGGTTGTGAGTGCGCCTTTGAGCGTATCTGTCACGATGAAGGTGTACATACCCATAATCAACAAAATAAAACTGCCCGAAATACCCGGCAATATTAAGGCGGATATGGCTATAGCTCCTGCAAAAAAGACAAAAATTAAAGATTCCGACCCATTGGCGGGTGCAATGGCCGTTATCCAGTAGGCGACGACGGTACCCAAGATGATGGCAATGATTTCGCCTATGCCCCAATTCGTGATTTGCCGACCAATATATATTGCCGAAGCGATAATCAGCCCAAAGAAAAATGCCCAAATCATAGGTGGATAAGTCTCTAATAGGTAAGACACGCCAAATACGCCAATGACTACTCCTCCTACCATACCTACAAGCAATGCCAACAAAAAAGAACCATTGATTGCTTCCCAAAAACCAGCAAATCCTTTCTCTTTGAAAGTGGTGAATAAGGAAGGTCCAAAGGCCTTAATCGTGTCTAATAATTTTTCGTAAATACCTGTAATAAAGGCAATTGTACCACCTGATACGCCTGGAATAACTTCGGCAATACCCATAGCCAATCCTCGTAATGCAATACCTATAAATGAGTTTGAATTGTTCATAGCACGAAAATAAGTATTCATACTAAAAGTCATAGCATTTTATCAATAGTATTTTGTGAATGTAGCAATGATTCAATGTAACAATGTGTTAATAGCTATACTATGCGTTGACTTCTTTAAATTTGTAATTTAGCATTAAAATATTGATACATTAATCGTCAACATCTTACAAAGTCATTGATACATTGAATCATGAAGAAGTTCCTTTATATATGCCTACTTAGTAATATCTTATTGTTTAGCTGTAAATCCCAAAAGGATAGCAACCTCGTGCAATTCTCTACTACTCAAAAACTAATCATTTTGGATAGTTTGCATGCTGCTGATGCTATTGTAAAGGATAAGGTAGATCACTTTTTTGATAAGGTTACTGTGACTGAAATGCAGATTCAAATGAAGCAAAATTTTCCTGCGGAAAGTTCACGTGAAGCCCTGCTAGAAAAATATATTGCGTTTATGAAAACGGAAGTGGTCGATTTTACGGAACAGGAAAAAGACTTCGTTAAGGAGGCGATGGAAAAGGTTTATGGAGTTTGCAAAAAAGTAAATTCTACTATTTTTCCTACCGAAATTAAAATGATAAAAACACATGCCAATCACTATGGATTTTCGGTTTATTATACGCGCGAAAATTGTATTGTTATCCCAAAAAATGTACTAATTACTCAAAATGAAGCTGCCTTTATAGAAACCATGTTTCATGAGTTGTTTCATATTTATTCTCGGTATGATGAAGCCAAAAGAGATGAATTGTACCAACTCATTGGTTTTGAAGATATTGGCGATTCTGCTGATTTACAAATGGATAGTTTGCTAAAAAACAGGATATTACACAATCCTGATGGCGTTGATTTTGCCTACAAAATAGACTTACAAACTATTGACAATCAAAACATTAGCTGTATTCCTATTATTTCTGCCAATGCAGATGGTTTTGTCCCAAGTCGCTTGGCCTTCTTCAATTATTTGCACTTCAATCTTTATGAAATAAAACCGTCTGGCAATACTTTCAAAGTCCTTACGGATAAAGAAGGAAATAGCACTATCAACATGGATGACACCAATTTTTACGACAAAATAAAAGACAATACGAGTTACATCATTCATCCTGATGAGGTATTGGCAGATAATTTCATGTTTTTGATGAATAGCAAATTAGGTGGCAAAAACGTGAACACTTTTTCTAAAGCGGGGCAACAATTATTCAAGGATATGGAAGTTATATTGAAGAAATAAATAATGGATAATTTCTCTGCGCCTCTGCAACTCCGCGTTAAATAAACTAAATGAAATTTTTCAAAAAAATATATCAATTCCTTTTTGTCAAAAATAAAAAAGTAAGTCTTTGCCTTTTTGCATTGATACTCATTGTCTACTTTTTTTGTTTACCCAAGCCACTTTTTACAGACCCTACCTGCATGGTTTTGGAAGATAGAGATGGTGAACTCTTAGGTGCTAGAATTGCGGCAGATGGTCAATGGCGTTTTCCACAGGAAGATTTCGTTCCCGAAAAATTTGCGAAAGCCATCACGACTTTTGAGGACAAACGATTTTACAAACATTGGGGCATCGACCCAAGAGGCATCGGTAGAGCCATACAGCAAAATATTTCTAATAAAAGTATTGTCAGTGGTGGCAGTACCATTTCTATGCAAGTCATACGCATGTCTCGCAAAGGAAAAGCCCGTACCGTTTATCAAAAAATAGTAGAAGCCATCTTGGCAACGAGATTGGAGTTGCGACACAGCAAGGCTGAAATATTGGCACTCTATGCTTCCAATGCCCCTTTCGGGGGAAATGTAGTGGGACTCGATGCAGCGTCTTGGCGGTATTATTCCAAAAATCCAAAACTATTGACTTGGGGCGAGGTGGCTACCCTAGCGGTATTGCCCAATAGTCCTGCCTTGATTCATCCTGGAAGAAATAGAAAGGCCCTTTTAGAAAAACGAAATCGATTGTTGGATAAACTGGTCGAAGAAGGATTTATTGACCCCACTACCTGCGCCTTAGCCAAAGAAGAACCCTTGCCCGACAAGCCTCATCCCCTGCCCCGCTTAGCACCGCACCTTTTGGATAGAGCCTATAAAGACCAATTTTTATCAACAAAAAAATTACACGCACCCGTTTACAGACGACACTTGATAAAAATTTGCAAAAGCAACTCAATCAAGTGGTGCAAAAAAATCATCAAAAGCTTGCGGGGTAATGGCATTCACAATTTGGCGGCACTCATTGTAGAGGTAGAAACGGGCAATGTGCTCGCCTATGTAGGCAACGTAGCCAATGCAGGTGAGGACCACGACCAAGCCGTAGATGTCGTACCTGCCCCCCACGTAGCACGGGTAGCATTCTCAAATCATTCTTGACGGCGCTGAGTTTGCAAGAAGGCTTGATGCTTCCTAATGCCCTTATTTCTGATATTCCTACTCAAATGAAAGGATATCGTCCCGAAAACTTTTATGAAACTTATGATGGCGTCGTGCCTTTGCATCGTGCCCTCACGCGTTCGCTCAATGTGCCCTTTGTACGATTGGTACAACGATATGGTCTCGAAAAATTTCATGCAGATTTGCAAAAATTGGGTATGACAACTATCAATAAACCACCTTCTCATTATGGAATTCCATTGGTACTTGGTGGTGCGGAGGGGAGTTTATGGGATATTACAGGCATTTATGCCAGCATGAGCCGTACGCTAGGCAACTATTATACACTTGATTGGCCAATACGATGCAAATGGCTTTAGAGCGCTTAATTATGTCTATGGCGAAGCCAATAATGCTGCTAGTCAAACTTTATTTGACGAAGCGCCCATGCTTGGGGGCTGCTGCTATCTGGCATACCTTTGAGGCGATGCTTGCTTTGGAGCGACCAGACGCTGAAGGACATTGGGAGCGTTTCCAATCTAGTGAGCGATTGGCTTGGAAAACAGGAACTAGTTTTGGTTTTAGAGATGCTTGGGCAGTTGGCGTGACACCACAGTATGCCATAGGCGTTTGGGCAGGCAATGCCGATGGCGAAGGGCGACCCCGGATTAATTGGTGTGCAGGCCGCTGCGCCTGTGCTATTTGATATCGTAGATTTGCTGCCTTTCGGCGAATGGTTTGATGTGCCCTATGATGATATGGTGGGAAATAGTGCTTTGTGCCAATAGTGGTTTTAGGGCTGCTCCTATCTGCCCCAAAGATACGGCGTGGATAGCTGCTAGTGGTCTGCACGCCAAATCTGCCCTTATCATAAAATATTGCATCTGGATGATACGAGACAGTATCAGATCAATAGTTCATGTGCCTTGCCCAATACGATGGTACATGAGCCTTGGTTTATTTTGCCGCCTATAGAGGAGCATTACCACAAAAGCAAAAATCCTAATTATTTGATGCCCCCCACCCTTTCGGGCTGATTGTGATAACAATGATGCCGATATCCAATGCAATTGATTTATCCCAAATATGCTACAAAGATTTATGTGCCCTTGGATTTAAATGGCGAATTGAGTAGAACGGTATTTGAAGTCGCCCACCGCAATAAGGAAGGGACGATTCATTGGCATATTGATAAGGAATATATTGGCAGTACTACTTCTTTTCATGAAATGGAATTGAAACCTTCTTTTGGAAAACATCAATTGACTTTGGTAGATGAAGCTGGAAATAGATTAGAGGAAGTCTTTGAAATATTGAATAAGGCAGGGGTCAGATGATTAATTCATTTGCTATTTTAAACTGCTAACCATGCCTGCTGCCATACAGGCTCTGTGGTCCTCTGTGTATTAGCTCTGTGCGCTCTGTGGTAAAAAAATAACCAGTTAGTTACTTAGATGGATTCCATTCACGACTTTCTTCAATTAGTGAAGAAATAAAAAGAGGGTATATTTTTTTGGAAAATCGATAGAAGGGGAAAAAAAATCTCCTACATCAGGGAGGGCTGGAAAAATTTGATGTAGGAGAACTAAACATACTATGAGAAACTACACAGTGCAAATATAATATAGATTTTTCTAATATGAAATATCACTTTATGAAGTGGCTTTGTATTATTATTTTTATGGCATGTATAGCTTAGAAAGTGGTAGTTTGAGTAGTCCTTAAATTACGATTTATTCAAATAATTAAAATCCATATGCCTAAAGATGCGCTTATAATCTAAAGAAATCTAAGTATTTAAATATTAATAATTTAATTAATATATTTTTTTATGTTGCAATTTATCGGTATTCAAGACCCTGCTCCTAAACAGAAAACGTTTGTTTATAGGGCTTTATCGATTTTAAACCTGCGTTTTGGAATAATAAATAGAAAAATGTCTAGTATGGACAAACTGTTTATAGTTTTTAATGCCGTATTCTCTATTACATCTTATAGCTCTATAGGAACAGCACTAGGGAAAGTCTTTCAAAAAAATAGCAATGACAGATCTACTAGACTTGTTCCTAAAGAAGTACACACAGCAAAGAAGTACCTATTATTAAATCTATTGACATTTATAGTCCTCTACTTATCTGCGGAGTCGTCTTATTAGCCATAATTTTGTTGTAAAAAGATGGTCTCCCGATAGCTATCGGACTAGATGAAATCCCATTTTTACACCGCATTCTGACTAATAATACTACCTCCTCGATTTAATCAGAGGTTTTAAGACAGGTTCTAAGGCTATTAAGCGCCGCTGTGCTTACTATTTATGAGAAGATTTA
>CANNZV010006555.1:0-16967 GCA_947561585.1 Caprella mutica | reverse complement strand
ACTGTCATCATCGTCCTCTCTGTTGCAAGCAGTAACTAAAAGGACTAGAGAAAAAATAAAGAATAAACTAGAAAATAGATATTTCATAGGATTACGCGATTTCATAATTAAATGACGACGAAATTTATTTTTTATTTTGTGCAATGAAGATTAAAAAAGATAAACTTAATGTTGGCTTGGATTAGCCCTTTCCAAATAGTTGAGTCATGCCAAAAGCAAGCTAATCATTGGAAATCGTTTATCTTCTCTACTAAGATACAAATTGTGGAGTTATATTTAAGACTTATTGCAAGAAACGTTTCCTTTCTTTTTTGAAATACTTGTAATATGATATTGTGTAGCTTACAATTAAGGTTTAACAGGTAACTAGTAATATTTGTAATATTATATTTTTTTAAAATATGGTATTACTTTATGCCTTTTTAGGGAGCACTACTTTTTTTACAAACTAGATTTCCGATATAAAATTATTTTTGCCTGCTAAAACAATTTTCCATCGCTGAGATGAATTTTAATCGCCCTAACCAACACTGACATCATTTGTGACATAAAACGCTTAAAAGAGCTAAATGAAATTCCTATTTGATGATGTGTAATATTTGTAATATTATATTAACTAGAAATTGTTGAAATATTGTAATACATAAAACCCTGTTCATCAATCTATTTGCAATCGATTAGTCCATCCCATGTCTTTTGCTATATTCTTCCATCGCTTTCTTCATCGTAGAAGCGGGCATGCCTTCCACATAGGCTTGCAAAGCCTCATTGAATACATCCTGTATCTTTTTCCTATCCCAAAAACGCAATGGCCTTTATGGCCAATAGATTGTCGTTTTCTACACGGAAAGTGGTAACCGTAGATGCGGGTGCTGTACTTTTAGGTCTACCCACGCGCTTACTTTTTTCTTCCTTGACACTATCAGTTTTTACTTTCTCAACAGGTTTGTCTTTTGCTACAGGAGTAGTTTCCTCTGTAGGTATAAGGGTTTTTAAGTGCTTACTCCCTAAGCTTTTAGTGAAATCTTTGGCCATGCTGTATTATTTTATTGCAAATTGTATTTTTTGTAATTTAATTAATATTTGTAATATAAAAAAGTTTATATTATAAAATATTAGTGACAAAGGTCAATTAATCCGCCAATGCAGGCTGATGCGCTTGATATATTTCTTGCGTCAATAGCGTATAATCCTTAGCGCCATTGCTTGAAGGCGCATAAGTGTAGATGTCCTTATCTTCAATAGGTGCTTCCACTAGCGCTATATTCTTTCGGATACGTGTTTTAAAAACCTTACCAGGAAATGACTGCTCTATCATAGCAGCTATATTTTTATTGACTACCACGCGAGGATCAAATTGTGTCAAAAAGACACCTGAAAATTTCGACGGTTTGATTCAATCGTTTCTTGATTTGATTGATGATGTACATCAATTTATCCAACCCCTTCATAGAAAAATACTGCGAATCCAATGGAATATAAACCTCCGTAGAAGCCGTCAATGCATTAATCGTTAACAAGCCCAATGAAGGGGGACAATCAATTATGACATAATCGTAACTACTCGCTATAGGCAATATTAAGTCTCTCAATATATATTCTCTACCCGTAACCCCACTCAATTCAACCTCCGCTACCGACAAATCTAGATTGGATGGGATAATATGAAGGTATTCAGAAACTTCGTGGATAGGCATTTTCGCCTTTTCTGTCAAGGCATCATAAATACTAACCTCTACATTTTTCATAGCCAAAGGCATCGCTCAAATTGGCTTGTGGGTCAAAATCAATGAGTAATACCTTTTGTTTTAGTCTACTCAGACCAGCACTAATGTTTTGAGAAGAAGTCGTCTTCCCAACGCCTCCTTTATGATTAGCTATCGCAATAATATGTGTCATATAAAAAATGGTTGAAATATTTGTAATATAATATTTGTGGATAATTTTATAATTGCAAATATTACAAAAATTACACAGCTTTCAAAATATTCTAAAAATTAAATGACTAATTACTTAACTTTGCGTCTTTAAAACCGGATTTACTTCTCAATTGTTAGTTAATAATATGAGTACAAAGGAAAATATACAAGATATTGCCAAAGAACGCATCCTCGTCATAGACGGCGCGATGGGTACAATGATTCAGCAATATAATTTGGAAGAGGAGGACTATAGAGGAGATCGCTTTGCCAATCATACAAAAGATGTAAAAGGTAATAATGACCTATTGTCTATAACGCAGCCACACATCATTGAAGCTATCCATAAAGCCTACTTAGAAGCAGGTGCGGATATCATAGAAACCAATACCTTTAGTGGTACCTTCATCGCACAAGAAGATTATGCGATGTCTGATTTGGCCTATGAGATAAATTTGGAGTCGGCTAAGGTAGCTCGGAAAGCAGCAGACGACTATACGGCCATGAATCCCTCCAAACCTCGATTTGTAGCAGGTGCCATTGGTCCTACCAACCGAACCTTATCACTTTCCCCTGATGTCAACAATCCAGGCTACAGAGCCGCCACCTTTGATGAAATGCGTGATGCTTATTACGAACAAGTCAAAGGATTGGTAGATGGGGGAGCAGACCTTATCTTAATAGAAACCATTTTTGATACCTTGAATGCCAAAGCGGCCTTGTTTGCAGTAGATATGTTATTTGATGAAAGAGGTATCAAGTTGCCCATTATGATATCCGGTACCATAACAGATGCCAGTGGTCGAACCCTTTCGGGTCAAACGGTTGAAGCATTTTGGATATCCGTAAGTCATATAGATTTATTCTCTGTTGGACTAAATTGTGCCTTGGGGGCACAAGAAATGAGACCTTACATAGAGGCCTTATCCAAAATATCCAAAGCCAATGTAAGTGCTTATCCCAATGCTGGTTTGCCCAATGAATTTGGCGAATATGACCAAGAAGCGGAAGAAATGCAGCAATATTTAAGAGATTTTGCCAGCAGTGGTTTTGTGAATATCATAGGTGGCTGTTGCGGGACGACACCCGACCATATCCGTGCCATGGCTCAAGCGGTAGAGGGCATCGCACCTCGCAAAATACCAGAAATCTTACCCAATTACACCCAACTGAGTGGTTTAGAACCACTAACTATACGCCCAGAAACGAATTTCGTAAACGTTGGCGAACGTACCAATGTAACAGGGTCACGTAAATTTGCTCGACTCATCAAAACGGGTGATTTAACAGAAGCCTTATCTGTTGCGCAGCATCAAGTAGATGGAGGCGCGCAGGTAATAGATGTCAATATGGATGAAGGTTTGTTGGATTCTGAAAAAGCCATGGTAGATTTTTTAAATCTGCTGATGTCAGAACCCGACATCGCCAAATTGCCCATCATGATAGATTCCTCCAAGTTTAATGTCATAGAGGCAGGACTCAAATGCGTGCAAGGCAAGTGTATTGTCAATTCCATTTCCATGAAGGAAGGGGTAGATGAATTTATTCGTCAAGCAAAATTGGTAAGACGTTATGGAGCAGCAGCAGTAGTGATGGCTTTTGATGAGGATGGTCAGGCAGATACGATTGAGCGCAAAGTGGACATTTGCAAACGTGCTTATGGTATCTTAGTCAATCAAGTTGGCTTCAAGCCACAAGACATCATTTTTGATCCCAATATCTTTGCAGTAGCAACAGGCTTAGAAGAACATAATGAATACGCCATCAATTTTATAGAAGCGACTCGTCAGATAAAAGAACAATGTCCGGGAGCGAAAGTGAGTGGGGGAGTGAGTAATATTTCTTTTTCCTTTAGAGGCAACAATGCGGTGCGCGAGGCCATGCACTCAGCCTTTTTGTACCATGCCGTACAAGCAGGTATGGATATGGGAATTGTGAATGCAGGTATGATGGAAGTGTATAGCGACATTCCCAAAGATTTGCTCGAAAGAGTAGAGGATGTCCTCTTCAACCGTAGAGACGATGCGACCGAGCGTCTAACAGATTTTGCCGAAGGACTAAAAGAAACGGGAGGTAAGGTTTTGGAAAAGGATATGTCTTGGCGAGAAAACAGTTTAGAAGAACGTCTTTCACATGCCTTGGTAAGAGGTATTACAGAATTTATAGATGTAGATACAGAAGAAGCAAGAGTGAAGTATGGCAGTGGACTGACAGTGATAGAAGGGCCTTTGATGGATGGTATGAATATCGTTGGCGACCTCTTTGGTTCAGGTAAAATGTTTTTTGCCACAAGTCGTCAAGAGTGCAAGAGTCATGAAAAAAGCAGTGGCTTATCTCACCCCATTTATAGAAGCAGCTAAAGCCGAAGGCGCTAAGTCATCTAAAGGAAAAATACTTATGGCTACGGTCAAAGGAGATGTACACGATATAGGTAAAAATATAGTAGGAGTAGTTTTGGGTTGCAATAATTTTGAAATCATAGACCTTGGCGTGATGGTATCTGCCGATAAAATACTCAAAACGGCTCGCGACGAAAACGTAGATATCATAGGACTAAGCGGATTGATTACCCCCTCTCTTGACGAAATGGTTTACATCGCCAAAGAAATGGAACGTCAAGGATTCAAGATTCCTTTATTGATAGGTGGCGCTACGACCTCCAAAACACATACTGCGGTAAAAGTAGAACCACAGTATTCGGAGAGCAACAGTACACGTCCTAGATGCATCGCGTTGTGTAGGGGTCGCAAGTTCCTTGCTGAACGAAAATGAGAGCAAGAGCAGTGACTTTGTTATAGGCATAAAAGAAGAGTATGAGCGTGTCCGCAAATTGCGAGGCGATCGCAAATCCAATAAAAAATATATTACCCTCAAGAAAGCAAGAGCCAATAAATTGCAATTGGATTGGGAAGGCTACACCCCACCCAAACCAACCTTTACAGGCATCAAAACCTTTGATAACTATTCCCTAGAAGAGTTATCAGAATACATAGATTGGACGCCATTCTTTTCGAGTTGGCAAATGGTGGGTAAATATCCAGCCATATTAGAAGATGAAATAGTTGGCGTAGAAGCCCAAAAATTATTCAATGATGCCCGTAGTTTATTGCGTCGTATTATTGATGAAAAATGGTTGACTGCAAGAGCGGTCATCGGTTTCTTCCCCGCCAACACCGTCAATGATGACGACATAGAAGTCTATGCAAATGACGAGCGCAAAGAAGTCAAAGAAAGTACTACACCATCTTCGTCAACAACGCCAAAAAGCACCAGGTCAGCCCAATTTTAGTTTGAGTGATTTCATCTCACCTAAAGATGTCTCAAGCCAAGAAGACTATATAGGCGCATTTGCGGTGACAACAGGTATAGGTATAGAGAAATGGGTCAAGCAATTTGAAGAGGATAACGATGATTATAATGCCATTATGCTAAAAGCCCTGGCCGATCGTTTTGCAGAGGCACTAGCCGAAAGAATGCACGAGCGAGTACGTAAAGAATTTTGGGCTTATGCCAGTGATGAAGTTTTGGAAAAAAGAAGCCTTGATAAAAGAAGTCTATAAAGGTATACGTCCTGCACCAGGTTACCCTGCCTGTCCAGAACATTACAGAAAAAGCGTACCTTATTTAAGCTATTAAATGTAAAAGAAAATGCAGGCATCGAGTTGACAGAGAGCTGTGCCATGTACCCAGCAGCATCCGTAAGTGGTTGGTATTTTTCACATCCTGAGTCAAAATATTTTGGATTGGGACAAATATCCAAAGACCAAGTAGAAGATTATGCTAGTAGAAAAGGAATGAATACAGAGGAGACAGAGCGTTGGTTAGCACCCGTATTAAATTATGATGTTTAATTTTTTATAGTAATACCTAATTTGCCTTCGTAAGAAAAATTTATGAGCGAACAACCGATACAACAACAGTCTTATCTAGAAGATGACGAAATTTCATTAAAAGACCTGATTCTCAAACTCAAAGAGTTTTGGCGAGAGCTTTGGAAATACTGGTGGCTGATAGCCTTATTTGTGATACCAATCACAGTCTTTATGGTCTATAAAGCCATTTCAAGCCCCGTTACCTATCCAGCCAATTTGACCTTTATGCTCAATGAAGATAAAGGAGGAGGTGGCCTAGCGGGAGCCGCAGGTATATTAGGAAACCTTGGGGTTTGGAGGCCTAGGGAGAGGAGGAGGAAAATACAACTTAGAAAAAATGTTGGAACTCGTTCGTTCTCGCAAAATCATGCAAACGATCTTCTTTAAAAAAGCTAAAATGGATGGTAGGGAAGACTATTATGCCAATCACTTAATTGATTTATACGATTATCATGAAAAATGGCAAGAAGATACAACAGGCTTGAAAGACTTTAAATTTGTACATGATAGTGTTTTTATATTTAGCCGGGCAGAAAATAAAGCACTCAAACAATTGCATGGTCGTATGATTGGTAATGCAGAACAGGGAATAAAGGGAATTTTAAGTAGCAGTATCTCTGAAGAGACTAGTATTATGACATTAGAACTAGAATCTGAAAATGAGGATCTTTCAATTAATATGCTAGAAGATATCTTTAATGAACTTAGTGATTATTATGTAACCAAAAGCATCGAAAAGCAAAAATTCACTTATGATGCGATGAAGCTTTAAGACGGATTCTATCTATACAGAATTGCGCTCCACAGAATATTCTTTAGCCAATTACAAAGACACCAATAGGGGACTCTATACAGCTAAAAAACAACTCAAATCTGGTCAATTGATGGCGCAAATAGAAATCCTCTATACAATGTACGGCGAAGCGGTTAAGAATATGGAAATTGCAGAATTTGGACTAAGAGACCAAACACCTGTAGTACAAGTGATAGATTTACCCATACCACCTTTGAAGCCGATTAAATCTTCCTTATTAAAAAGTATTATTATTGGCTGTTTATTAGGAGGGTTTTTAGGAGCAGGCTTCATAATAGGGCCGCAAAATCATTCGCGATGCAATGGCTGATGGCGTTTAAATTTTCAAATTCCTTTTAAAATATATTTGAAAAATTTGTAAGTGTAAATTCTTTTTGAGTAAATTTGTTTACTCAAATTAGAAAAAGACGTCTTATAAATCGTATCACAGACAGTGTTATTCAATGATTGAAACGCTTATTTCTTCCAAGACTCGAATTAAACTGTTACTAAAGTTCTTCCTGAACAGTAGTACAACGGCCTATCTACGTAGTCTAGAGAGTGAATTTGGCGATTCTACCAACTCCATAAGACTCGAACTCAATAGGATGGAAAATGCAGGAATGCTAACGTCTATGCTCAAAGGCAATAAGAAAATCTTCAAAGCCAATACCAAACATCCACTTTTCGGAGAAATTCATAATATTTTATTGAAGCATGTCGGTCTTGATCGTATTGTTGAGATTGTGGTAGAGCGTTTGGGTGCTGTTGATAGGGTTTATTTGTCGGGAGAATTTGCTAAAGGCCTAGATTGTCAAATTATAGATTTAGTCTTTGTGGGCAATATAGACCAAGCTTATTTGATTCAATTGATAGATAAAGCAGAAAAACTAATCAGTAGAAAAATAAGATATATTATATATAGTGCGGAAGAATTTACTTCCATAGGTACAGATGAATTTGAAACCCAATCTTTATTGCTTTGGAATAAAGAATAAACATAAGTAGTGACTAAGCCGGTAACGAAAAATATAGAAAAATACGAAAATCATTTAGATGAAAAAACACCTAAATGGTTTGCCGTATATACTCGTTATAAGCGGGAAAAGCTAATAGTTAAAGAACTAGAGCGAAAAGGTATAAGCACCTACTTGCCCCTACAAAAAGTAACTAGACAATGGGAACGGAAAAAAAAGACCCTAGAACTCCCTTTGATTAATTGTTATCTTTTTGTACAAATTACCAAATCAAACTATATAAAAGTACTCGAAACAGAAAACGTTGTTAAATTTGTGCGTTTTTCTAAAAACCTTATTGCTATTCCAACAGAAGAAATTGAAATTTTAAAACGAATAGTAGGAGAGGGGATTTATATGGAAGCAGAAGAACGACACTATATAGAAGGAGAGGAAGTAGAGATTTCAGGAGGAAGTCTTATGGGCTTAAAAGGCAAGTTTATCTCCAAAGAAAGTAACCATAATTTTGTTATTGAGTTGGGTCATGTGGGCTATGCTTTCAGAATGAGTGTTGCTCCAGAATTATTAAAAAAAGTAAGTACATCTAATACGATGTATTAATATAAATTGGGCAATAGTATTTTATCATTTTTTATAAAAGTCTAAAGCAAAACATGCTAAGGGCATTTTTTGAACGAAAGTTCAATCCTAGATTAAAACCTTCAGACTATAAGTTCTTGCGACTTATCGACGGCGAAGCCGTATAATTTATAGACCAAATGAGCGCACCAAAAGATAATTTTCCTAACAAGGAATCACATACTCGTACAATACTAAAAACCATTTCTTGGCGAATTCTAGCAACCACAACCACCGTTACTATTGCCTATTTTGTTTTTGGCGATATTACCAATGCGCTCAAAGTTGGAGGCATAGAATTTTTTGCTAAAATGATTATCTATTATTTTCATGAAAGAGCTTGGCAACTCGTTCCAAGAGGAGGTATTAGGAAAATGTTAGGCTCTAAAAAATAGCATAAATGACTGAAAATATACATCCAATTTTCGACCGCTTACTCCAACGAAAAGACCGAGAACAGCGATTGGGACAACAAAGTAAAGCGCTTTGGTTGACAGGCTTATCTGGCTCTGGCAAAAGTACCATAGCTCAGGCCTTAGAACGTAAACTGCACAATGAAGGCTTTTTTGCTCAAGTGATAGATGGAGACAATATCAGAAGTGGCTTAAATAATAATCTAGGCTTCACTTTAGAAGACCGCCAAGAAAACATTCGCAGAATAGCAGAAGTAGCTAAACTATACTTGAATAGTGGTGTAATTACCCTCAATTCCTTTATTAGTCCTACTAAAGAAATACGCAATTTTGCGCGTGAAATTATTGGAGAAAAAGATTTTATCGAGATATATATTAATGCTCCGATAGAAGTTTGTGAAACAAGAGATGTCAAAGGACTGTATAAGAAAGCAAGAAAAGGAGAAATCAAAGGGTTTACAGGTATAGATTCTCCTTATGAAGCACCAGAAAATCCTGCACTTGAAATAAAAACGGACGAAAGTACTGTAGAAGCAGCAAGTGATAAGATTTTCAATTATATTGAAACCTTAATTAGATTATAATAGAGGTATTATACCTTATCTCATCATATACATATACGATAAATGAACTATCAATTAAATCACTTAAGAGAATTAGAGTCAGAGTCCATATTTATACTACGCGAAGTGGCTGCTCAATTCGAAAATCCCGTGCTAATGTTTTCTGGTGGTAAAGATTCCATCTTAATGGTACATCTTGCCCAAAAAGCGTTTTTCCCAGCGCGTATTCCTTTCCCCTTATTGCACGTAGATACTGGGCACAACTTTCCAGAAACGATCAAATTTAGAGATGACATGGTCGCCAAATTAGGTGCAAGACTCATAGTAGGATCTGTTGAAAAAGCAATTGAAACGGGTATGGTAACCGAAGAATCTGGCGTCAATGCCAGTCGTAATGGTTTGCAAACGGCGGTGCTTCTTGACGAATTGGAAAAAGGAAAATTTGATGCAGCACTAGGTGGGGCAAGACGTGATGAAGAAAAAGCACGTGCCAAAGAAAGATTTTTCTCTCACCGAGATGAATTTGGTCAATGGGATCCGAAAAATCAACGTCCAGAATTATGGAACTTGTTTAATGGTAAAAAACAATACGGCGAACATTTCCGAGTATTCCCCATTAGTAATTGGACAGAGTTAGATGTTTGGCAATACCTTGCTTACGAAAAAGTGCCTTTACCTAATCTATATTTCGCGCACAAGCGCAGAGTGTTTGAACGTGATGGTACTCTTCTAGCAGATACGCCTATCATCCAGAAGAAACCAACTGAAGTAGTCAAAGAAATGATGGTTCGTTGTAGAACTATTGGTGATATGACCTGTACAGGGGTATGGCTTTCGGATGCAGATACTATTCCTAAAATTATTGAAGAAGTAGCCACTACCCGTATGACGGAAAGAGGTGGTCGTACAGATGATAAGCGTTCTGAAACTTCAATGGAAGACCGCA
Source organism: Caprella mutica (assembly GCA_947561585.1). Lineage (NCBI taxonomy): Eukaryota > Metazoa > Arthropoda > Malacostraca > Amphipoda > Caprellidae > Caprella > Caprella mutica. Next base: position 6,866 of record CANNZV010006555.1, on the reverse strand, counting down.
AGAAGAAGGGATATTTTTAAAGTTTTTTAGCTGCTGCGCAGCGGTGTTAGGCTTTGAGTGTTTGCAGCTACGCTGCAGTTTTGGTATATATTAATACTCAAAAGTCAAACTTGTTTGACGACCAAAAGCCTATATACTCAAAACCATTGCGAAGCAACAAACACCCAAAAACATGAGAAACTTCCGAGAATTAGAGATTTGGCGATTAGCCATGGAGATAGTTGAAATGGTTTACAAATTACTTCCCAAGCTTCCCGACTATGAAAAATTCGGCTTGCAGGTACAAATGGGTAAAGCAGTGATTTCAATGCCATCTAATATTTCGGAAGGGTGTAGCAGAAACAGCAATAAAGATTTAGCGCGATTTATAGAATACTCAATAGGGTCTTCCTTTGAACTTGAAACGCAACTTTTAGCGGCCACAAAAATCGGTTATTATCAAACAGAAGAAACAGAAAAGATTTTAGATAAACTGAATAAATTTCAACGAAAAGCAAATAATTTTAGAATAAAAATATTATCATTTCATAATTAAAAATAATAGGGCTTACTTGGACACCTCAAAACCGCAGCGTTATCACTGCAAATATCCAAAAACCGTTGCGAAGCAACAAAAGCCCAATACCTAAAAAAACGCCATGGATATTATAAACGAAATAGAAAATTCCGAACTACTACGCTTTACTACAGCAGGTAGTGTAGATGATGGAAAATCAACATTAATAGGACGATTACTATACGATAGCAAATCTATTTTTCAAGATCAGATGGAAGCCATAGAGGCAAGTAGCCTTAGAAGAGGAGAAAGCGAAGTGAACTTAGCCTTACTAACCGATGGACTGAAATCTGAAAGAGAACAAGGTATTACTATAGATGTAGCTTATCGTTACTTCTCTACGCCTAAGCGTAAATTCATTATAGCCGACACACCAGGTCATATTCAGTACACGCGTAATATGGTAACAGGTGCTTCTACTGCCAATGTCGCTTTGGTATTGATAGATGCTCGTAATGGTGTAGTAGAACAAACCAAACGTCATGCTATTATAGCTTCTCTATTACAAATCCCTCACTTAGTAGTATGTGTTAACAAAATGGATTTGGTAGGTTACAGTGAAGAAGTATATGAAGAAATCAAAGAATCCTTTGAAAACTTTGCTTCTAAGCTAAATGTCAAAGATGTGCACTTTGTGCCCATGTCTGCCCTCAATGGAGATAACGTCGTTGATAAATCAGAAAGAATGGATTGGTATGGAGGTTCTACCTTGCTATACTATTTGGAGAATGTACACATAGGTAGTGATTACAATTTTATCGACTGTCGTTTTCCAGTACAATATGTCATCCGACCTAATACAGACGAGTATCATGATTATAGAGGTTATGCAGGTCGTATAGGCGGAGGTATCTACAAAAAAGGAGATGAAGTCATGTTGTTGCCTTCAGGTTTTACCTCTAAAATTGCCAAAATTGATACCATAGATGGCGAACTAGAAGAGGCATACCCACCTATGTCTGTAACCTTATTGCTTGAAGACGATGTCGATGTAAGTAGAGGTGATATGATAGTGAGAGTCAACAATACACCAGAAGTGACACAAGACATAGAAGTGATGCTTTGTTGGTTTCATGAAAAGCCCTTACAAGCACGTGGCAAATATTCCATCTTGCATACCACTCAAGATGCGCGCTGTATGATAAAAGAAGTACGTTACAAATTAGACATCAATACCCTTCATAGAAATCAAGAAGACTTGAACGTAGGTATGAATGATATCGCCCGTGTTGTACTTCGTACTACCAAACCACTTTTTGTAGATTCTTATCGCAAAAATAGAATTACAGGAAGTATCATCTTAGTAGATGAAGGCAGCAATAATACCGTAGGTGCAGGGATGATCATTTAATTTTTCCTCAATAAAATATATATAAGCGATTTAGAGATAGGCTTACAGATACCTTATGGTATCTGTAAGTCCCCTCCCCTTATCATCTCTTATACTAGGATGTACAGAGACCTCAAGAACAAGCAAAAAAAATTATCCGTTATTGGATTGGGTTATGTAGGATTACCCTTAGCACTCGAATTTGCGCGACATTTTTCGGTAATAGGTTATGATATCAGTGAAGAAAGAATCAAGTTAATGCAACAGGGTATAGACCCTTCTAAAGAATTAACAGGAAATGCTTTTGACAATACAGATATACACTTTACAAGTAATCCAGAAGATTTATACAAGGCTCACTTCCATATCATTACCGTGCCTACAGATATAGATGAACACAAAGTTCCTAACTTGACTCCCTTAATAAATGCTTCTCAAACTGTTGGGAAATTTTTAAAAAAAGGAGATTATGTCATCTATGAAAGTACGGTTTATCCAGGCTGTACAGAGGAAAACTGTTTACCAGCTATAATCGAGGCTGTAGCCCAAAGACAAGCCAAAATAGTAATAGGAGATACAGGAACTAACCATACTCTAGTTGCGGGAAAAGATTTTAAATATGGTTATTCACCAGAACGAATTGTACCGGGCAATAAGGTACACACGCTGACGACCATTCTTAAAATAGTTTCAGGAAACGATACCGAAGCCTTAGAAGAAATTGCCAAAATATATGGGCATATAATAGAAGCAGGTATTTACAAAACCTCTTCTATAAAAGTAGCCGAAGCCGCTAAGGTCATTGAAAATACACAAAGAGATTTAAATATTTCTTTGATGAATGAATTAGCCATTATCTTTGATAAGATAGGTATTGATACCAAAGAAGTGATAAAGGCAGCTAGTACAAAATGGAATTTCCATCCATACCAGCCTGGTCTCGTAGGCGGACATTGTATAAGTGTAGATCCATACTATTTATTACACAAGTCCAAACAATTGGGTCACGACCCACAAGTTATAGCAGCAGGACGCCGCATCAATGACGAAATGCCTCGTTTCATTGCCAAAAGATTGGTACAGAAACTGATTGAAAAAGGTAAAAATCCAAGTCAGTGTAAAGTATTAGTGATGGGCATTACCTTTAAAGAAAATGTGGCAGATATTCGAAATTCGAAAGTAGTGGATTTAGTACGTGAAATTATGGATTACTCCATCAATGTTCACGTTGTTGACCCTAATGCTTCTCCCAACGAATTAGCACAAGAATATAAAATAGCATTGTCAGATGAACCCAGCAAAAACTATGACGCAATTATTATTGCTGTTGGGCATGAATCGTATAGAAATTTGGATAAAGCCTATTTTGAAAATATTTCAAAAGATGCCCTTATAATTTTTGATATCAAAGGCATTTACACCCAAGACATCGCAGATGAATATTGGAGATTATAGAAAACAAACCTCATGGTAGAAACACCTCCGAAAAATATACAAATGGTAGACCTAGTTACCCAATACCAACACATTAAAGGTGAGGTAGATGAGGCGATTATGGATATCATGAGTAAAGCAAGTTTTATAAAAGGACCTGTTGTTCAAGCCTTTGAAGAAAACTTGGCGACCTACTTAGGCGTGAAGCATGTCATAGGATGTGCTAATGGCACCGATGCTTTGCAGGTGGCCATGATGGCACTAGACTTACAGCCAGGAGATGAAGTAATTGTTCCGTCATTTACCTATGTGGCAACTGCGGAGGTGATTGCATTGCTACAGCTTACACCTGTCATGGTCGATATTGATTCAAATACTTTTAATCTGACCGCATCACAAATAGAACCATTTATTACTGAAAAAACGAAGGCGATTGTTCCCGTACATCTTTTTGGACAATCCTCCAATATGGAAGAAATTTTGGCTTTAGCCAAAAAACATAACCTATATGTAGTCGAAGACAATGCACAAGCAATTGGCGCTGATTATTCTTGGAGTGATGGTTCGACTGCCAAAACAGGTACAATTGGCGACATTGGAACTACTTCTTTTTATCCATCTAAAAATCTTGGATGCTATGGTGACGGAGGCGCTTTATTTACCAATAATGATGAACTAGCTGCGCGTATAAAAATGATTGCCAATCATGGGCAAAAAAGAAGATATTACCACGATGTGGTAGGTGTCAATTCTCGTTTAGATGCGATGCAAGCGGCAGTATTGGATATTAAGCTGAAGCGATTAGATAACTATTGTTCAGCAAGGCGAGCCGTTGCGGATGCATACGATGCGGCTTTCGCCAATATGGGCGCCATACAAACACCTGTACGTTTTGAAAAATCAACCCATGTATTTCATCAATATACGATACGAGTCACAAATGGTCAACGAGATGCCTTGAAGGAATACTTACAGGACAAAGGAATACCGTCGGTGATATTTTATCCTGTACCCTTATATAAGCAACAAGCTTTTGCCAAATATTATGATGGCAAAGAATTACTCAATACAGAACAGCTTTGCAAAGAGGTATTGTCCTTACCTGTACATACAGAGATGGACGAAAACACCTTAAGTTATATTATTGAAAAGGTAAAAGCCTTTTTCAAGTAGTATTTATTAAGTGGAAGAAAGAAATACATATTTTGCACATGAGTCTGCCATACTTGACGAAGGTTGTCAGATAGGTGAAGGTTCTAAAATATGGCACTTCTGTCATCTGATGCCAAAAGCTATAATTGGAACAAATTGTGTCCTTGGACAAAACGTTTTTGTAGCTAATGAAGTAGTATTAGGAAATAATGTCAAAATACAAAACAATGTATCCTTGTATACAGGAGTCACTTGCGAAGACGATGTGTTTTTAGGTCCCTCGATGGTTTTCACGAATGTCATCAATCCGAGAAGTGCTGTCAATCGAAAAGAAGAATTTCAAAAAACGATAGTAAAAAAAGGCGCTACCATTGGAGCGAATGCAACCATACTTTGTGGCATTACGATAGGTCAATATGCTTTCATAGGTGCGGGTGCGGTAGTGACTAAAGATATTTCCGATTATGCTTTAGTAGTAGGTAATCCTGCCCAACAAATAGGATGGATGTGTGAAAATGGGTGTCAACTTAAATTTGATAAAGAAGGGAAATCCATTTGCGAACAAACAGGAAAAGGGTATCAATTAGTTGACAACAAAGTAACAAAGATTTAATCAGTGAAGCATTTTATTCTCATAGGAGCAGCGGGATATATTGCTCCACGCCACATGAAAGCCATCAAAGATACAGGCAACAATTTAATAGCAGCCTTAGACCCCAATGATTCGGTAGGTATCATAGATAGTTATTTTCCAGAGGCAGATTTTTTTACAGAGTTTGAGCGTTTTGATCGCCACATAGAAAAATTAAAACGTAAAGGAACACCGATAGACTACGTCAGTATTTGTTCGCCCAATTATTTGCATGATGCTCATATTAGATTTGGATTAAGAATAGGTGCACATGTCATTTGTGAAAAACCCATTGTGCTCAATCCATGGAATGTAGATGCCTTGGAAGAACTAGAAAAAGAATACACCGGCAATATTTACAATATCCTTCAATTGCGTTTGCATCCAAGTGTAATAGAACTCAAAAAACGAATAGATGCAGGACCTAAAAACGAAGTCTACGATATAGATTTACAATATTATACTTCACGTGGCAAGTGGTACCATCAAAGTTGGAAAGGCGATATAGCCAAATCGGGAGGCATAGCCACCAATATCGGCGTACATTTCTTTGATATGTTGATGTGGATATTTGGCGATGTTATCGAAAACGAAGTACACGAACATGGCAAAAGCAAAGCTGCAGGATTTATGCGTTTGAAAAAAGCCAGAGTCAATTGGATATTGAGTGTGGACTACGATAATATACCTGAACATATACGGGCTACAGGTGCACGCACCTATCGATCTATCACTATCGGAGCCGATGAATTTGAATTTAGCGGCGGCTTTACCGATTTGCATACGCGGAGTTATGAGCATATATTGAAAGGAGAGGGCTTTGGAATAGGCGAAGTAAAGAAAGCAATAGAGGTGGTGAGTGGGATGAGGAAAGGATGATAAGTCATGAAGATTGATTGTTCACTTTTGTTTTTTGATAATACGTCTTACGAAACAAGAGATAGATAAATTTTGTGTAAGTATAGCAGGAACATAATAATAGAATTCCCGATAATAAATCACTAATATATTTGACAACACCATTTTAATAATGAAAAAAATACTAATTGTTTTCGGAACAAGACCAGAAGCCATTAAGATGGCGCCAGTAGTCAAAGCTTTCTTGGCTAGAAAAGATTACTTTCAAACCAAAGTCTGTGTAACAGCTCAACATAGAGAAATGTTAGATCAAGTATTGGAATTTTTTGAAATCACTCCCGACTATGATTTAAACTTGATGAAACCTAACCAGAATCTTTATTCTTTAACAGCAGATATTATTACAGGAATGAAACCTGTTTTAGAAGAATTTAAACCAGATTATGTTTTTGTCCATGGTGATACAACTACGACGATGGCTACCAGTTTAGCAGGCTTTTATAGCGGTGCAAAGGTCTGTCATGTGGAAGCAGGTTTACGTACATACAACAAAAAATCTCCTTTCCCCGAAGAAGTCAATAGACAAGTAACTGGACGTATTGCAGATTATCATTTTGCACCTACGGAAAAATCAAAGAATAATTTACTTAGTGAAAAGATACACGAAGATTCAATAATCATTACTGGAAATACGGTTATAGATGCCTTATTGGATAGTATTGGAAAAGTCAATAAATTGGCTAATGACACGATTACTAATTTAAAAAATACTATTGATTTTTCAAAAGACATTGTTTTGGTTACAGGACATCGTAGAGAAAACCATGGAGAAGGATTTGTTAATATTTGCAAAGCATTAAAAACAATTAGCAAACAAGACAACGTAGAAATAGTTTATCCTGTAC